>VUQJ01021837.1:4835-21124 GCA_015108635.1 Andinoacara biseriatus | reverse complement strand
ATCTTTGTGATTTTAACTTAAGTTGCTTTCAATATCTCCAAAACATTTGATCAACACATACATCAGCCAACAGCGTTTACAGATAATGGTGCAAAAACACAGACAAAGTGAGTAGTAGCTACTAATGAAAGATTCTGACTTTTGTTAATGCAAAGGCTGAGGAGAATATTATAGAGTGCTTTGAGCTGGCAGATATACCATAGTGACTCAAACAGCCAAACTTTACAGCAGCCATTCTTAAAGTCAGGAGTGCTGCAGCCCACTTAAAAACCACAAAGTCCCATGAGGCCCACCCAAACTTAAATTTTCACTCTAATCAAAATACAAGAGAAAGTGAAGTATTTCCTTGAAAATTTTATCAAAAAAATAATGCCAATATGTGACCCACTTGGCACTGGGACACAAACTTGAATACAAGAGCAGTAAATTTAGGTCAGAATAATATCACAGAGTAATATCACAAACTACCCACCTCCTATTACCAGTTTTAATTAACTTTTTTTAATATATATAAAATATTTATATACATATGCAAATGTACATAATTGTGAGTAATTTCAAACAGAATTTCTGTTATCACTGCGGTCCACCTGCAGTATCTTCATTTTGGGAATCACTGCTTTACAGCAATACCAGGTTTCTTGTGCTGATGATAGGATCACAAAGAACTCAGGCTGTTCCAGGGTCAGAATGGGGTCCCACCAATTACTGTAAAACTTTAACTGTGAAAAGGAGAATAAGTGTGAGATTTCTGTTTGACGCCAATGATGTGTAATGTGCTGTGCAACCCAGCATCATGGCAAAGTGTGTAAAAGAGCCGCCCATCCACTAGAGGACATCGTGTGGATGTCACGCTTTTGCCTGTCCTAGACATAACTAAGTAAGTAAGTAACATTTATTTATATAGTGCTTTCCACAGACAAAAAGTCACAAAGCGCTGTACAACAATTTAAGCACAGTAGCAAAAAAAAGTCAGTTTGATATTTTATTTAAAGCCAAAAAGCTTTATGGCTGATATAGGCCATACACTTATCGTTTTTTTTAAACAACATTTCATACCTACAAGACACAAAGTATGAAATGCACGCTTTGTCGTGATACTGGGTTGTGCTGTATTTCATCACTTTTCTTCATGTCTGTGGTTATCAGTCAAATGCCTTTTATTATTGTACTGCTGCTGCATGTTTGTGATTTTAAAATTATGTTTATTATTTACTGATTAAACCATACATGACATTAGATATCATAAATCTGTATCACTTTGATTAACTAATATTTTATTTTATCTCAATCACTTTAATAAAGTTTTTTTTTATTATATTTCCAATCTTTATCTACAATAAAATAAACAATTTGCTTTACTTTTATTCCTGTGTCTGTTCTGATTGGTGCAGCATGCTTGTAGATATGTCAAGAAAAAATATGACAAAAAATATTGAATTTTTTCATTTTTCTTTACAGATTTTTTGTTAATACAACATTTGAGTTAATCTGAAACAAAAAGATGAACTATTAGTTAACTCAAGAATATCACTTTCCCAGCATAGTGCAAATCAACATGAGACCTGATGGCTGATGTTTGGTTGTTGTTTGTTCTCCTAATTTGAGAATTAATCTCCTCGTTTTCTACATTACACAAAAATTAAACTGAGCAAACAGTTTCTGTAATTTTATTGAAAACCGCTCAGTTAATTTATTTAATCTACTGGGTGCATTGTAGTGCAGATTTTAAAAATAAAAATAATTATTTAAAAATAGCAACTCTGGGAAAGAAGCTGCTTTAAGTCTGTCCAGGTTTTAAAAGTCTGGGATCTCTTCCCTGAAGCCAAAGGTGTGAGCAGGTGGTGACCCAGGTGTGTTGAGTCTGCTTATGCTGCTGGCTTCCTATTTAAGGTGGTTAACATAGACAGCATTTGGGAATGGGAGTGTAGTTCCCACAACTGGCCCCCAGGCTAATGCCTGGCCACAGTCTCCCTCGAGCTCCCTCCCAAGGCCTAGCTCCAAGGTGGGGTCCCAATAACCTTTGTGTGGAAGAATGGGCCAAGATCACACCTGAGCGATGCATGTGACCAGTTTCTCCACACAGGAGGCCCCTTGAAGCTGTCATCACCAATAAAAGCTTTTTCCCTGTGTCATTTCTCATTATTACACATAATTTATAGACATCTATGGAGTTTTGCAACTCAAAGATAAACCTTTGTAAAAGTGTGCCTCTCGGGTGCCGCAAAATGAATTTGGTATGCTGATATTGTAACAAAAAAAAGAAAGAAAAAAGAAAAGAAAAAAATGTGGATGAAATCCAGTGAAGCTGCTTTCACTTCTCTGTTCTCACAAAATGATTTTGTACAATAGGCTGGATTGGCGGGGTGGGGGTGGGGGGTGCACTAATAGCACTTTTCTGTGGTTGCTGAGAGAGTCAAATTAGTGTGACATATAAGTGTATCAACTCAATCACTGAGAAAAGCTGTGAGCAGTATCTACTGTAAGGTAAGGTCATTTTGGCATTTTGTCTCTATTTTTTAGGTTGGGAACTGATTTAACACAATTGGATATTTTAGAATAAAAAATACCAGAAAACATATTGAAATGAGAGAATATGGAGTGAAACTTGATATTAAAGCAATATGAATCAAAATAAAAATAAAAAAAATTACAAGACAACCAGGATGATAAATGTAGCTCAAAAACATCGAATGAAATGCATTAAATGTAAAAGACAAATATCTGTGCACATCATTAAACTTTAAGGAAAAAAACTGACTCACAATAACCTCTGCAGACCAGGTCAATGTGCTATTTACGTATAGGTATTATTGTGCTTGAGCACATTTATTTTAAAGTTTCAATCTGAGTTGAAGCCATGACACATGCAAAATATTATGCTAGATCTGCTAGATCCTCAAAGAGAGGAGCAGGAGAAATTTGCATATATGGCAGGAGGTGTGAGTGTAATTAGAATGAAATCTGCCTAAAGTTAAATCAGAAGATCATAATTTAGTCAGTGAGTGATATCCATTTGTTGGTAAAGACTTATAATAAAGAACCAAAAGATGAGTGTTGAAGTTGGATGGCAGGAACAAGTGTCCAACTTCCACAGTGTCCAAGACAAAACTCATGCGTTAAACTGTGTTAAACTTTACAATATCTATTTTTATTCAAAGGAGTAGATATGCATGAGAAAGCTGATAACCTGGATAAATATTATGATCACTTTCAATGAACAGTAGTACATTACAAGCTACTCATGGTCTTCCTTATAAACATTACAGTATAACACAACAGTCAACACTGTTGAAGCTTTTAGAGGACAGGGTCTGTTTTACTCGACTTTATCAGTTTTTTAACTCGCTTTGTCTAATATATTTATTTAATCAATAATGTATATGAATTTTTAAATAATTAAAAATAAAGTTATAACCTCACCTCTTCATTAGATCAACCACAATTTTCTCACAACACATCAAGTAAATAATGGCCTTGAGCAGTGACGAGTTTACACTCTTTAATCTGACGGAAAGCAGTGAGCCCGCGCTGCAAGTTGAGCCATCAGGACATAAACACTTTATTGCTGCCATCGACATTCTCAGCTTCTGCATCAGCCTGCCCGGAAACAGCTTCCTGCTGTGGGTCCTCCGAAGAGAACAAGCTTGGAAGACCACACCTGATATCTTACTTCTGCAGCTCACAGTTTCTAACATTTGCTTCACTCTGAACTTGCCCTTTGAGGCCTGTAATGAACTCCACAGCTGGATCTTTGGAGAGTGGGTCTGTGGAGTCATGACAGGAGTTTATTATCTGGGACTGAACACTTCTGTGGTGATCCTCACTGCCATGTCTTTGCATTATTATGTTTCTGCTGTTAAAGTTTCTTGTCTGTGTGCACAGGTCTCAATAAAATATGGTGTGCTTGTAGCTAGCGTCTTGATATGGCTGGCGTGTGCCGCTGCAAGCATTAGCCTGTCTGTGAGTACTGGAGTTACAGATGATGAAGTATGTGTACATATGGAGTCAGTAGCTGTGTTTCTTGTTAACTTGTACATGGAGATTTTGCTTTTCTTTCTCATTCCTTTCATCATCATTACTTTCTGCTACGTCCACATGTGGATAATGGTGAAACAGGGCAGGATAAACAGCAATCAGCAGCCTTCAAAACTGATTTTAGCAATAACCTTTTGTACTTTTCTTTGTTTGACTCCTTACAATGTCCTTAACTTTATATTAACACTTGAGATCTGGGGTATTTTTAATCTCACATATGGATGGATCAGTGTGTTGGACTTTGCATGGGCTATCCTTTATCCTCTGTCTCACATCTACTGCTGCCTTAGCCCTCTGTTTCACATAATTGGTGCACAACGGTTTAGGAGGTATCTCCCCATACTGTGTAATCGTTTATCACAAAGCAGAGATGTGGAGGAATTTTTAGTGGTATTAAGTGATTTATTTGATTCAACTGTTATTTTAATAACTCTTATTTTCTGCACAGATGAGGTGGCCATTTTCATCCAGCTCTGACACCAATCAGGTTAGGCAGCAGAAAACAGGTGTATGAATAGTTGTTTTGTAATACTCTTTTGAGTATGAAGATTTTTTTTAAGTATACAGTCCGCGAATAAGGCATTGTTCCCAGTTTGCCGTAGTTTACAGCAATGTCCAAACTCACATAATCTCTAGAAAAAAAATCAATTGGGGGAATTTAGAGCAGAAACAAAAATACCATTTGATGTTGCTGAGAAAATTCTGTTTTTCAAAGATGGACCCCGCACTGCTTTCAAATGGTTTGGATAAACTTGTGACATGCTAGTGGTTCTTTATGTGTCCTGTGTTGGTCTCTGGTGTCTTACTATTGTACTTTAACACAATTCATTCAAAGTGGTTCATTTTAAGTTAAAATGTCCTTCATTATATTTGAACTTTAATCCCATTTTCTTAATTTTTCCTTTTAGTTTTACTTTAATAATGTTGAAGGCATGAAACATACAGAATATGAAGTCTATATGCTGGATAAACTTTGATGATTTCAGTTCTGAACTGCATTACATAATAACCTACTTACCTTACATCAGTGCTGCCAATTGCGGCTTCCGAAATTGCAACATTTAACCTTTCAGTGCTTTTCAAGTTAAGCTTTAGAGGATAGGGCCTACTGAACTGGATTGCACTGATTTTATCTAGCTATAATTTTCAGAAATTAACATTGCATACTCATTAATTAGTAGAGAAGTAATTTCCTCACAAGATGTCTCCAAGTTAAAAACCTTGAACAGCCGTATTCTGCTGCAATCACCACCTGCATCAGCAGCTTCCTGCTGTGGGTCTTGAAGAGGGAACAAGCTTGGAAGACCACATCGGATATTTTACTTCTGCAACTCACAGTTTATAACCTTTGCTTCACTCTGATGTTGCCTTTTATAGCCTTTAATATGCTCTAGGGCTGGATCTTTGGAGAGCAGGCCTGACATAACTGCAGTTTAAATTAGTGCAGATAATCTTACTGTTTAATGCTAATTTTGTGCTTTCAAAGACAAAGACAACTTCTAAAAATGTGGAGGGGTTACCCTGTTGCTTTTTCTTTTGCTGTTTTGCTTAAAGCAAAATTTTGGCTGCAACACAATATATATATAGATAATATTTAATATTGAATTTTTATTTGAGGAAAGTTCTCCTTTAGTTTTGATCAAATACTCAAAAAAATATTGAAATACAAAAGGGAAGAAAAAAACAATCTTATATTTAATTGTTTCAATTTTGAGGAAGAAAGAGGAAGAATGACTTCAACCTAAAATGCTGCGACTTGTAAAATAGAACTTTTGTATTGTTTTTTTTTTTTTTGCATATTCTCAGTTGTAGTTCTTCTCACCGACACCAACACTGACAATTTAACTGCACTGAGCAAATCAACCCACAAGGTGGCAACAAAAATGACTGGAGAGCAATTCAGATGGTAATTTCTTGATGTCTTTTTTTTCTTTCCAAGGAGAAAATAGTCATAATTGTTTAACTGCGTGATTTGTGGTGATTTTATTTTAGTCATGTTAATCTTTTGTTTTGATGTGAACATAAAACATGGTTTACAATGTGTGGACAATTTAGCCTATAATGTCATGCAAGTGTGTTAAAAAATTACAAATCAGGCATCAGAAAGTGAAACAAATACATTCTTGCAACTTTCAAACAGCCATTTTTGCAATGACATGTATCATATGTTATATTCAGCTCAGTAAATAATGAAATTATATGTATAATTGTGTAAAACTCTACAGCCCTTCTGACGTCCCTGTATTTATCTGAAATAATGTGTGCTAGAAATGTAGTTATGTCATATAATTTCAGTAATTAAGATACTGCATGAACCAATTCTGCCTTTTCTATGGTCCAAATATTTTAACTTTCCTACATGTAATGTGTTTCTTTGGGGTCCTGTCAGTGTTCTTGATTATGGTTGACTAGTAAGGCCATGATGGCTCCGCTGGGGGTCCTGAGAAGAGTGTATTGGGACAGCTCAGTGGGCCTCTCTAACAGCACTCATATCTGTCTCTGGGGCTAGATTAAGCTTAATTAACTAAAGCATCCTGCACGCTTGGATGAATGGATACAAGTCAAGGGCAGAGCAGTCGGGAGCATGTTCACACTTTCTCTGGCAGAGACTGAGAGAGAGTTCTGTGCCAGATATCATTTCTGTGCATGTTGTTTGTATAATAGTCAAACATGAAATTATACTGTAGCATGATCATGTTGTGTTTACACAAGTCAGCGAAAAATAATGAGCGTTTTTTTTTTTCCAGTGTGTAATATCAGTGACCTGTGAAAACAGTAGATTCAAATGTTCTCTGCACGTATGAGACACCACATCCTGCATCTGGTTCTTCTTTGCATTTTCTCACATTGAGAAGGAAGTGTGTTTTTAATCAGATTGTAGCCGTTCTTCCTTTTCTCTCTCTCTTTTTTTTTTGCATTTATGTTTTTAACGTTCACAGAAAACAACAGACTTAATAACATCAAAGACTGCAGAGAAAAGACAAAAGTAGAAAACTCACCCCAAAGAGTTGTGCCATTTCTTATCTTTGAACAGTAAAATCTCTTCTCCCAGATCATTTTCTTAGCAAATGATGTTGTTGTTCAATCCTGTTTTTAGCCACGAGCGAAACAGCTGTTGTTGTTTTCTTATGGAGTTTCTGCTACTAGCCTCCCTGGCCCTCACATTCACTCCCTGCTCTTCTTTTCTCCAGGGCAACTCACCCTCCTTTTCCACATTGATATCTCCCCTTTCATTTTAGCTATCTATAACGATAATTACTCCAACCATATGTGAATTTAATTGATGTCTTGCAAATGTGTAAGTGCGTGTGTGCATATTGCTAATAAAGTCTTATTGCTTGTTAATCTGGACTGTCAGGGAAATGCGTGCAAATCGATTAAGTGTGTCAGCCTTATAATTACAAACAACTGTTTTAGAGAACAAATATAGATGACTTATCATTTGGTGACACACACTGGCATGTAAGACATTTCACTAATGCACCTAATCCTGATCGAATTTGTCATGGGAATCTTTTTTCTTTCTTTCTTTTTAAGAGTTAAACTTACACTTACCATACACACTTAGCTCAATCAAGAATTCAGGAGGGTGACATTGAGGTTTTGAATCCACTCTTAAGAAAAATTTGTATTTATGTTTGATAATTTATCATCTTTCATGCAGCATCTTGGTCTGTTTTTTGGTTTTTTTTGTTTTTGTTTTTTGCCACTGCAAAGCTGCATTTCTCCACTAGAGGGGACATTGGTACAGGCTCATGCTGCTTGTTTCATGAGAGTATAACAGAACCAATAACACCATGTTATTACGTGTATTTCCATTGCAGCCAAAAAAAGAATTAAGACAGAGATGTTTGACAAATCAGACAAAAAAGATTATTCCCTAAACGGCTCCATTGCTGTGAATGAATTTGTGTGTTTTTCTTGTTGACTGAACAACTTTTTTTGGCTGCTTGCGTTTTTTCAAACATAACAGAACAAATGCAGCATCTCTGCATGTATCAGATCTCTGTATAGTGGGGTCATCCTCTTCTTTTTACCTGCTGTTGTCAGACAGAAAAAAAACAGCATGATTAACTACCATGGAGACTTAATTAACAAATCAAACATCTGGATATTCAGACTTAGCCTAGCTGCCTTGGAATGGCTATTTGATGTATCAAACAGTGCGTCCTGATGTTTCTTGCAAAAAATTTTCCATCTGGCTTGTTTTGTGTCTTGACTTTTTCAGCTTCTCTTACTTTGTAACTTTAATTTTTAACATCTCTCATTTACAACTTTCTCTTTTTTGTTTTGTATTTGCTTACTTTCTTGCATTATGCTTTGCGTTTTGTACTGTGCTCACAAAAATTGGTTTTGGTCTTCTTCCCCTCTTGTGGCTATACTGTATTAAGGCTTTAAGTCTTGCAATATTAGCACAATATCTGAGATGCAGGCTGGTGCCTTTTTTCATTATTATATTGTATTCACATTGAGTCACTATTCTGTTTCTCAGGTACCATCCCAATGTACCTTGGTAAGTTAAGGCCAAATGTGGTCACATATAAAAAATAAAAATAATAACAAGAAGGCCAGAAGCCAGAAATTCAAAATTTGAGGCATAAAAGCATTAGTCCACAAAACAGTTGGTGACAGGGTGGCTTTTATATTACACTGCAATAAAAAATGAAAATGAAAGGGAAATGGCTTTCCAAGCATAGACTGTATAAAAGAGAAGGAAACAGCTCCCAGGTCTGAAAAGTGAAGGTAATGAATTTGTACTTTAAAGCTGCATTCCTTCTAATGACCAGCAGGAGGCAGCTCCTCTGCATGTAGGAGCCTAAAGGAAAAATCTCACTGCTTCCTTGATCTGTGGTCTCAGTAAAACCTTAATGGTGGTGTCAGTTGCTAGATTGAGATCATATTGAATGCTCATTTTACATTTGAATCAAAATAAATGTGAGAAAAATAAATATATGTATATGAAAAATATCTGAACAAAACCCCATAATACATACAGTAGACTCCTCCATTTGTTCCAGACCCTGTTGATTTACGAAGGTACCCTAACCTGTGATCATGAGCTCTGAGATAATAGACGAAGTGGCAGAAATGAGCTTCCTCTGAAGGGTGTCTAGGTTCTTTAGAAATATAAGGTGAGGTGCTCAGGAGGTGCTCAGAGTAGAGCTGATATTCTTCCACATTGAAAGGAGCCAGACAAAATAGTTGGACCATCTGACTAGGATGCCTCCTGGGCGCTGTTCGATGTGTCCCACCAGAAGGAGGCCTTGGGCCAGAGGCAGGACACCACATACTGTACACTGCTGCCCCCACAACCTGGACCTGGATTACTGGCAGAAAATGAGTAGGATGGCTAAATGGTTAAAGATGTATTGATAAAATGAATTCAGATGCTTATGACCTTAGATAAATACCAACAAGCAGGTAAGCCATGCATATTTAGTTTCTTGCCCACCTCAGTAGAGTCCTGTGGAAATTTGTAGCTTTCTTAACATATTTAAACAGCAAATATATCATCCTCTTTGGAACAGCCATTACACTGAGTAACAGTATAATGATTTTAATAATTTATTCAAGGAAAATATCAATAGATAAAACATTTTTTTAGGGGAAAAACGTAAGCATGGCATTAGTCTCGTAAGTAGATATTGATCTCTTTAGCAGAAACAACTGCTTGTGGGTGTTTTGCTTGTAGGTGTTTTGCATAACGGTTCTGCTGAAAAAGTCTTTCAGTTGCAAGCTGTTTCAGGGCTTTCTTACATGTATTTGTTTAAAATATCTCCCACAACAATTCAGTGGGATGCAAATTCTAGGCTTTGGATGGCCCATTCTGTAACACTCTATTTCTCCTATTTCATTCATTTCTTCCTGAGCCATTTGCTTGTGGATTTAATCTCTTGAAAGGTCCCCGTATGCCTCAGCCTTAACTTACAGACAGATGGTCTCACATTACTTTCAAGTATACCTTGATATGATACCGAATTTTGTAGCTGAATCGATAACTACAAGATGAACATTGCCTGAGGCACTGAAGCAACCCAAATCTATAACATTTTCATATTTCACAGTTGGAGCTCTTGTCCTGAGAAACTGCCTTTGGTCTGGGCCAAATAGAACTATTGTTACTGTTGCCAAACAGCTCTATCTTTGAATTTTTCTCTCCAAAGCACATTAGTTTAAAAGATATTTGCATATATGTTTGCTCTTAAATTAGTTATGCTTTAATTATTATTTAAGGACAGCAAAGGTTTTTCTGTGGCATGCTTCTTATGCAAGTAGAAATTGTGCCGTATTCTTCTGATTCTAAATGAATGTACTTTGACACCAACTGTTACAACAGTTGCCTGTAGATCCTGCAATGGACAGTTGGGGAGACTTTGGGGAAGGAATTTATTGGGGCATTCCGTCCTGGACAAACTGGCAGTCATTAAAAAAATCTGCCCCACTTAGTGACAGCGCAATCACTGAGCTCAAATAATTTTGAGATCTTTTTAAATACCCTTCCAGACACAAAGGCATCCAAAAAAATTTTTTTTCTGAAGGCCTCATTGAAGCTTGGCAGGAAGACCTCACACACTCCAGCAGCAAAGAGAAGAGCAGGTCCCAAGTGTCAGAGGTTTAAATAAGACAGGTTCCACCAATCAGCCTAATCTGCAAACCAAGATTCAAATTCATGGATTAAAAGAGCAACAGGTGTAAAAGCCCGCAGACTTTTCCACATATTTGTTTATATAATTAGATAATAAAATTGACTACCGAATGTAAATTTCATATGAATTAAGAAAATGCAGTGTTTGTTTAAAAAAAGTATTAGAATTAGAACATAGCACAGCATAACATAAATGGCATGTTATATTTCTGGCCACATCTTGATATAAAAGTGAGATAAATTAATATCACAGGATATGATATAATATATTTTTATCCACCGCTGTTTTGCAGACATAGGCGAAAACATTAAATGACATAGACTAACATGACATTTATTTAATATGTCTTATATCAATGATGGATCAGCTGTATTCCCATTTATATATTTCTCTCTGTATTTTACCATATGGGAAAACACCTGGAATATATGCAGCTGGAAATTAAAGATTAAGTTGTTATTTAATCATTCATATTATGAAGTGCATGTCATGCATCATATTACATGACATACTTTTTGGTTTAAAGTCCTTTGCTTTAACATGAATGAAAACATTTTTATCTTGTATGGTCCCAGTGAGAACCTTCAGACCTGGCACTGACTCTTCAGTCCTCTATTCACTGAGCAAATATCCTACAGACCCGGCTTTTTGGCTTACCCTTCCTTAGCCTCAGGCTGCACCAGCTGCTGTCTACCTCCGACCACACTTCACGCCCCTGATATGTTGTCCTCTACCTACCTCGTCCCTCCTCCTCCTCATTTGTAGGTGTTCTATCTCCGATTTTTGGCCGCAACTTTCCAAAAGGTGAACAGAAGTGATTTTCGATAGCACCGTGCATGACTAATGGTGGAAACATGTTAAAATCATCGCAGAAATGTCCTTGGGAAGACAAATGAATTTTCAGCAGAATAATTAACTTAATTAACAAATTTGCATGCATATTCATCAGGGCCATTGAAGTCTTTCCAGCTCAGCTTGATGAACGTTGCTGTGTAATAACCAGCTCATTTACATTCTGCCATCCACTGCCATTTGTGTGGATTACTGAGAAAAGGCAAAGTGCGTGTGTGGGTGTGTTGCCTGTGTGTGTGTGTGTGTGTGTGTGTGTGTGTGTGTGTGTGGGTGTGTGCGCTAAGGCTACAATATATGTACACACACTTTGCTCTTTCTTTTAACATCTCACACTGAAAGCTTGATGAATTGATTTGACATACAGTTTTGTTGGATATACGCCCCAATATTGGTCCCAGCTGTCTTTCTTCACACACACACAAACACATGCCGATAAGGGAAGAAGCATTCATAAACGTACATATCCATACAGAGATGCTATGAGGGAATGTGCCCAACAGAGGCCTGACTTTATGTGTGCATGCTGCTCTATACCCATAACTCTCTTCATCCCCCTCCCCCACAGCTATCTCTCTGGTGGGCAGTTCTTGGCACCGATCCTCAGTTGTAAACCCTCCTGGGTTGCCAGACTGTGCATTGTTAAAAACGTGAGGTCCTCCGTACCCCCTCCCTGTCTCTGCAGGGCAATCTTTAAAGGCAGCAAGGTGTGACGGCACAGACTGGCAGCTTGGCAGCCATGCCCGAGGATACCAACACTCCGTCAGCCGTGAACGGGCACCATCACATGGGCTCGCCTAACTAATATGCTCGCCGTACATGTGCCTTTCTCATGCCTCATCTGTGCCAGTCAGAGACAAAGGAATTCATTAAGAAATTTCACATGGCATTGTTTTGTCATTTTGTCGGGATATAGTTAATTGGGAATTTTACACAAATAAGGTAACTGAGGGAGAGATTGGTTGGGAAAAGTTAATTACACTTACTTGGCTTGCATGCCCCTGATCAGGTTGGGCAAAAAAACAACAGGAAAACGTACTTGTGCAGGATTTTTCTCTAACAATATGTTTCTCTTTCGCATCATGTTTTTTTTTTCCCTCTAATTTAGGAGCTGCTGAACACTGTTAGAAGCAGATCCTTCCCAGCGTGTTACTTTCCAGCCTGTCAGAAAACTGCTGTACCAGTAGAATTTTCTTCCCAACATAAAAAAAAAATGCCAAGCAAATTTCTTTGCACCTTTAACATAATCAATATGGTGCACTGTCCCAAGCTTTTGAAATAGTAATTATCACATTTGTAAAAAAAAAAAAAGCTTCACTTGACATATGAAAACTTGTGATATTCAACATACTTTCCTCTCTTTGCCTCCGTGATAATTTCTCCTTCACTTTTTATGCAGACATATGTGTGGCACTTGAAGCTGTTATCATAGCTCGAAGTGTGAAAGAGAATTGTTGCAGTAATATGCTGCTCTTGAGTGTTGTGACAGGAAAATGCTTTTCAGATACAGAATTGGCATTTTCAAGCCTTGTCTGACACAAAACTGTTTGTCTTCCATACTGATAACAGTGAAGCCAAGTTTGCAAATTAATTTCTGCAGTACTGCTTTGATAGTCTCTTTGGAGAACAAGTTGTGCGATATGTTGAAAGACTTATCGCATTTTTTAATGATATGTTTTACTCATGAAAAAAAAAAAACCTCATTAATTGCGTTGTCTGACCCTCTTTGTTTTGAAGCTTCCACTGAAGCAAGACGAATACAAAACACAAACGGGCCATTAAACTGACCTTCAAACTGGGCCCTATGAAAATCAAATGGCTGTCACCACAATGATGGGGAAATTTACAGAACTGCAGCCTGTTTCCCTCCAGTGAGACTGAAAAGCGCAGATCAGATACACGTTTTCATGATCCTCCTGTTTGAAGCAACAACTCTCTCAGCTCAAGTGAATAAATTCATGAAAGCTTCGATCACAGAACATGAAAGGAGAGTTTGCTCGGACGCAGATGGAGAGCATCCAAGGTAGACTTGCTTTGTTGGCCTGCTGATCTGATTGTTGCGTTTCTAAAGCAACAGTACATTATTGGTAAAACTCTGATCTCTGGCACAAACTTCTGTTCCATCGTAGACATGTCTCAAATTAAAACAAAACCTGGTTTGCCACGGAGCCATGTAGATCTGCCTTCCAGTTGACTTCCATCTTTCTGCCTGTGTGCTGACATTTCTGTACACTTTAACAGAATAGTGCGTTTTCCACATCAGCCTTGAAACTCGCCCAAGTATACCAGAAAATTAAAATCTTGTAACTTCTTTGTAACCCCTTCTTTTGAGGTAGAGGAAGGCTATATTTGACGATGGTACCGTTTGATGGTGCAATTGATGGGAAAGTTCTGAAGAAAGTCCCAAAGCCTCAGAGGAATTTGATTACCTCCATCCATTATCTGCACAGTGAGCAATCGCGAGGCTCACCATCTGTCATCCGTTTCATTTGCATCGTCAACACCTGCCCTGCCTGTTTATGCCTTCACATTTTTTATAAGCTGCCTTTCATGGCAGGGAAAAATGTTGACTTTTCCTTCTAAATACATTAATTTCACAAGTTCAAAGAACATATTGAAGACGAATAACTTGGTTTATGTCTAATAGAACCTGGAAAGTACTAGAAAGTTTTTATTTTCCGCATTTTAAAAAAAATTGATTTGCTTTTACAGCTTACTAAAGTAGACAGACAGGCAGGCAGACAAGCAGATAGATGATAGATAGATAGATAGATAGATAGATAGATAGATAGATAGATAGATAGATAGATAGATAGATAGATAGATAGATAGATAGATAGATAGATAGATAGACTCAGTTTCATGTCCTCCTGTTACCAACACATTGTGCCACATAAACTCCCTCTTCTCTCCCTCAGTCCTCCCCCATCCATCCATCCCATCTCCCATATCCCCAGGTGGTGCCGACGGCTGCGGGGCCCATTAGCGACAGAATTCCTGCCTCCAGCAGGCCATGCGTGTCCCGAGTGACACATTTTTGGACCGACACCAAGAATCCAACCCTCCACAGACAGCTCACTTCCCTCTGCTGCAGTCACCACAGTATGAGCATGTGTGTGTGTGTGTGTGTGTGCTTGTTTGTGTGTGTGTAAGAGGGAGGTGGGGAGAGAGAAAGCGAGAGAGAGGCCTTATGAACACAGCATGAGTCCCACAGGAAATACTTGAAAGGCAGTATGGGACAGATTGGTGATGGCATAGAATGGACTAGAATACTAAAAAGAAACTGAAAGATTTTCTGCAGCACCAAGATCATACACTGATGAGACTCTAACGCCAGGTTGGGACATTTGTTATAGTCGTAACGTCCACAAAATCCCCAACTGTGCATCTGCATGTCTTACAATGTAAACTGCATAGAAGTGTTCTCTTTCATTGAAAAGATTTAATTGGATTTTGCTGATGCACATTGTTGTTTGTGGATGCTCTTGGCCAGCTGATGCATGTGTACCAAGTTTTATCTTACAAACACATCCTGCTCAGGGAAGAGAACTACTTCAAAATGAGATTTTTTTATTAACTTTGCATTCACAGCATAACAGTGACACCTCGTCTGAAATGATCTACACAAGTGATATTTGATGGTCGATCAAGATTCTTATTAATCATAAGGAGGAGCGATTATGAAACAATACGTTACAACTTAAGACAGAGGAGTAAGTGGTTTAACTATAGATATTATGAATGAATTCTTTCTCCATACTAATAGATAGTTAATTATCTACCTAATGACTCCTCACAAAGCTCCATTTAATTAGTCTAGATGAGCCGAGAAAGTTCCTACTTGTTCTTACATGTTTAATGTTGGTTATTTCTCATTTGCAAATGGGAATGTAATATCTATCTATCTATCTATCTATCTATCTATCTATCTATCTATCTATCTATCTTGAAAAAGAGGAATATAGATAGTAACAATCTGCAGTTTCTGAAGTAGAGGAGTGTTTTTAGGAGTGTCCTTTTTTTATGCGTGACATTTTAAATGATTTTGCCACCTTATTGACAAAGCCTGGGAGAATTTTTTAATTCCATATGATGATAACAGTGTTAGGGTTGCAGTTAGGATCACTGCCAGTGATGAATCATAGGTTCTTCCTTTGCAGTGATTCTTCGATCAACTGAAGTTCTCAGCCCTTAAGAAGCATGTCCCAAACCAGCTCATTCATACTGCAAACTGCTCCAACTCATCCAAAACCAACAACATGTGAGCCATGTTGTTGCTGTGTCAGTGAAGTAATTGTCACTTAAATGAAAAGTTCATTTGGATAAAGCAGGTTGGTCCAAATTTTAAGACTTTTATGAGAAAGACTTTAGACTTGAGCTCTTCATCGTCTAATTCAGTACTTCCTTTCCTCCGTGCTTTCTCTCACATAGAATACCTGCTGTACTAAACTATAATTTTTGAGGAAAACCGCCTGCAGTTGTGAATGAAAGTGAATAGACTTCAGATGCTGACTTGATGAGATCAACACTACGCATTCTTTGCAAAGCGAAAGCGCTCCTACATGTAGGCAATATTACAGTGCAGAAAAAAATGCTGGGGATCAATGACTTCCTGTTGCACCTGTACATTTGGCAGCAGTTTGTCATATACTTCACACCTAATGCTCTCCTGTGCAAAGTAATGGGGGAGAATTGCTGTTTATCTAGCCATTTTCTTCACTCTTTTGCATTTTTCCTACATTTTAGTTGCCCCCC
>VUQJ01021835.1:8496-19350 GCA_015108635.1 Andinoacara biseriatus | reverse complement strand
TTTTTGTTTGTGGGGGTTGGGGGGGGGGGGGGGGGGAGCAACTTCCTCTGTTGCTCTCGTCACTGGATGAGTCACTTTTCATCTTTTCAACAACCATTTCTCGGCAATGCCAAAGATTGCTGAGGGAGAGAAAAAAGGCTGCTTTATTTGCTCACCTCATGTTTCTAACTGGAAGCTACAACAGTAGACTGCTGTCCTCAAGAGCATTTCTTGAGATTTGTTTTTGCGTTTCTCTCAAGGATGCAGCAGTTCCTCGGAAACCCCGCTTTATGAAATCTTGCTTAAAAAATCTTCAAGCAAATGAAGTTGTGCAGTTTCCAAAAATCATGTTTAGAGGTGGATGAAGCAAAAAAACAAACAAAAAAAAACCATGTAGAACAGCTTCCAAACTACAGAAACTATTTGTGTATTAATTACTGTCAACACAACATGTCCCTCACAGATTTAAGTGCGCCACGGTAACACGTTCTATTTTTTATTCATTTTTCCACCAACAGAAGGAAACAAGACAAGAATGAAACTGATTGCAATAACAAAATTACTTGCAAAAATTCTCTGCAGGAGATTGTGCGGAGTGCAGTACATGGTAACCCACATTTACAGACCCCAGACACCCCCCATCACAGATTTTGAGGTTTTCATATGAGGAGATAACTTGCTCCGAGGCACCTGTGAGGATTCCATATCGGCGAGGAGGCTGATGAAAATGGAAATTGAAGAGTAAGCACATAGTCTCCTCCCACTTAGGTCATACTATATGATACTTCCCTGCAGTTATAAAATAATAAGTTAAAACATCCATGTTTAGCACATTTGATTTGGGGTGCATTGTGATGTTGCCCTGTTTTAAAAACAATGGCAAAGAGCTAATTTGGGATTTTAATGAAATTGCTTGGGGTATTAAGGAGGGCTTTGGACAGACTGCAAACTCTAAAAAGAGGCTCATTTAGCTTATGTGACTCAGGCGCTGTCTATAAAAATAGCACGATGAGCAGGTGCTGGTTTTCAGCATACCTTGTGAATTTGTAATGCTAGATTATTCAGGGAAAAGAGCTTAGAGGAGTGTGTGCTGCCTTTTCGGCTGAGAGCTCCAAAACATTTAAAAAAAAAAAGGCTCACAGATGTTATGTTTTCTAAATGTTCTCATCTCAGATGACAGTGCTAGCCCAGCCCCAGGCTATTTCTGCTTCATTTCCATGGCAGACCCCAAGGCTACAGTTTACATCACAAAAGCATTTTGGTCATAAAGAAATACCCAGCCTTTAAAACAAAACAAAACAAATGCATTCCCATCTCCAAACCAAATAGAGCTTTATCTGTCTCTCCCTTTCCATGCTATATATTTAGACTGAATATTCTTTGCGGGTATATTTGCTTTTACTTATCTCTTTCAATAAAGAAACCTCAGCAGAGAAAATAAAATTATGTCCCTGCTGAACTGCATGTGTTAGTTATTCATGACAAATAGTTGAAAATACCTTTAGTGTGAGAGACTCAGAGAGCCAACCATTCTGTCTCATGTGTTTTAATTGGCAGAAGTTAAATGGATATTTAACCATGGAATGTGTGTGACTCCTTGCACCCGTACGTATGATTTTAAGCATGATGAGAAATGTTGTAATGGCTTATTGTGAAGCAACCATTTATTTTTACATGCCTGCCAAATATTTGCAGTATTTTGAGTCAAGATGGTATGAAGAGGATGTGCATTAACACATATTCAGTGTGCTTCTCATTAAAGCAGGCGGATATTCAGGCTGCAGAGCGGGTGAATAACGCAGAGCTGGCTGAGAACATCTCATACAGACAAAAATCTCTTTTTAGGAAAGCCTAAACCTGCTGCTGCACTGCTGAGCTCCATCCATAACTCTACACCTCTCCATGACTATAGGCACTGGTTTTCTAGGAAGATCCTTTCAAATGAAATGAAAGTGAGTGATGTCGTGTTTCACATAACACTTTTTTTATCTTGCTTCTGCACTTGTCAGTTTGTCTGTAAGCAAGGGAAAGAACAGAGGCAAGATAGAACTAATTTTATGGATTTTGAATCCCTCGGGAGAGACCCAGATACCTCTGTAAAGATTTATCTATCAATTCAAAAGCAAGCAAAGGGTAAACGAAGTCAAGAAGGAAGCATGAGATTATACAGAGGAATCTGTGCACTTACAGTTATTCAAAGTTGTGCAAAGGCAGCAGCAGGGTGGCTGAGGTTCGTTTTTTTGGAAGATAAAATAAAATGACAGCGAAGGATCATGAGAGTGAAAAATAGATTCACACTACAAGCTAGATCAAGAGCACAGACAGTAAATAAGATGGATGTAGCTTCTGGGTCTGAAAAGTGACGCCAATGGGAAATTGCCTTAAACCTGCATTCTTTTTTAAGACCACCAGGGGGGCGATACCTGAGGTTGCAAAAAGTCCAGTCCTAGGGAAGCCTGATTTAGACTTCTGTGGGGATTCTTTGTAGAGCCTCCAACGTAACCTGCATAGGTGACTGACATCATTGCCACCATTTATGCTTGTGGGCATTGTGGGCATTACCCTGTGGTCCTGACCCAGTGTTTTGTCCTTCAAGTTTTTCCACTTTGCAAATTTGCTGACATTTATGAGTCCTTATATGAATGCGATTATTATTTTTCCATATATTGTTAATATGATTTTTGTTCTCTCGCTGATATATTAACTGCAGCAAAAAAAGTAGCTGGAAATGCACATGAGGAATTGACAGTACTGAACAGGCCGATCATAATAGCTGTGGGCTGCAATGATACGACATGTGGTTGCATTTCTAGAGAGGTGCATGTCAGGTTTTAGTGTAGCATTTCAAAAGGGTTTGCATTTACGGTGTTACAATGGCATTCCTGCTAAAGCATAAACCCCCAGTAATTTGACCTCTGTACATTCTGTGCATTCTTAAATAGTTTATGGGCTCAAACACTTATTTCGGGTCAAGCTAAAAAAAAAATGTAAAACCATATTTTGTAAACATTGGTCATGTTATGTTTCAGAAATTAGAATTATCTGGGTATGCTCATTAGCCAAGAAATTATGACTGTCAAGTCATTAGCCTATGAATGTGCAGTTTCAGTTAAAAACTGACCAGTGGGTGACATCATGGCAGCCATATCCATCCTTTACATTGTCTGTGATGAGGAGCCATACGATCTGTTAGAATGACTAAGATGTGATGTGTTATCATTGATGCAACATATCAAGAAAGAGCACGTGCATCTTACGGCTGCAGTGACCAAGCAGCTTATTTTATCATCAAGACATGTTTGTTTGTTTGAGGTTTAATGTTATACAAAGACCTCATACAGGGAGCAATTGATAGGTTTTGGCAATCAGAAAGGAACGTAAAGAAGCCAGTTTTGAGACAAGGCTAGACTGTGGGGAAAAAAGGTGGAATTTACTTTAAAAGATCTCAATAAGAACAAAAACCCCTGTGAGAAATCAACCAAAACATGAGGAAATTATGACGGAATTCAACAAAATACAGCCTCACATACTTAAGGCACAAATAACACTATGTGTATATATAAAGGTTAAAGGTGATCCTAGTTTCTGCTGTGGTTTTCCTTAAAAATTGATACATATAACATATTTTGCATCCATACATTCTCAGAATGTCAATGGCTACAGAAAACCACTCAACTATTCTCCTCCTATTCTGTTTCTGTGTCCCAATCACTCACTGCTCAGGATCTAATCATGCAAACCTGACTTCACCACCACTGATTAACTGCTGATTCCCAGGAAACACAAGTGAATCAAAGAAGAAAACAGTCATCAAAACACTGAACTTAGTCTACTTAACAGACACAATTCACAAACCCAAAAAAACTACTTTTGGCTGCTTCCTTATTCACAAGGGGGTCGCCACAGCGGGTAGCTCCGCATGTTTGATTTGGCAGATTTTCATACTTGATGCCCTTCCTGACGTAACTCCTGAGGGATTTGTGTCTCCTACTGGCATCAAAATAAATCATTGAAATTGTGATCAATAAACACACTGATAATCTTTGGGGACTTGGCATGCTGAAAACCTCCAAGGATAAAAACATTTTTGTTGCTTTCTTGCACGCTTATATTTTAGCGTATAATGGCAGTCTATGGAGAAGAGTCTTTGGTAACAGGTGACATATTTACGGCACTATAGCAGGTGCCGACTGGGAGAAATAGCAGCAAGTCCAAACATGTAGCTTTCACACAGATCAACCAACAACTCAGACAGAAAGCCTTTACATTTACCTTCATGTGAACCTAAGTCACACTACTACTGCTACTGTCCATTCATTTTCTTTGTAACAGTAACAATAAGTCTAACAATAAGATGCCACGGGGGATATGTACAGGCTGAAACACTGTTAGATAATTCACATCTCAAATACAACTGATTAACATTCCAGCACGCTCGAGCAGGGAAACACACACGCACACACACAGTCATTTAAATTCTTTGCTTTTGGCAAAAGCACATGTTTTAGGAGAAGTGAAAACTAATCTCTTTTTGCTTCCATATTGGCTTTTGTGTGTGTTCAGGGTTGTCTTTCCAATAAACGTTTAAGCTCCAAGCACAGTCATGACTGCCTATGAAATTCAAAAGCTATCTTCCTCGGGACTAAGGGAGACAGAGTAAAAACGTGGATAAAACATAATAAATGGGCAACTCAAAGCAGCATGGTCAGAGTAGTGCTGTGGGTTTCTGCTCTCAGTCCTCAGGAGCTGCTTTCAAAAGCCTGGTTTTCTCCCACAATGGCGACATGAAAGGGCAGACGTTTTGTCATCTTGTTGACAGAATTAGAGATTTGTGTGGCACAGCAATAGAACCACCCAGCTTGATGCTTCACAAGTTGGATTAGAACACTGCTTTATTAACCGAAACATTAAAATGGAATCGGCGCTGTCGTCAAACAGGCTCAGACCTGGCACAATGGCGGAGGCATGGCGGAGCAGCAGTTAATCAAAACTAGCAGTTTGCCTCAAGCAGTGACACACTGCAGAGGAAATACGGTCATTCATTCCTTTTATTTCTGCGTAGTGCCAATTTAAACATGTTAACAAGGCAAAACCCGACTCTTTGAATGTCGAGGTTGCGAGAATATGATTTGAGACTGGGCGAAGACAAGTAAGTCATTTTGTTACTTTTCCCCCTTCTCATGAGATTTTTGCTGATCTACACATGCAGATACAATATCATTAGTGGTGCTGGAGCCATTTTTGTGAGAGACAGACATCCTCATTTTAATGAGAAGGTAGTCATAAAATCCTCATTAAATTTCAAGAATGATACCATGCAAAGGTGTCAAGTGATAAATCTGGCCACTTCTTGTAACTCTAGCCAGACAACTGTCACATTAATGATTCTTAAAAGATTACGGCATTACAGTCAAATGGCATCTGGAACTCCTTGTCCTCAGTGTGCTCATGCTTGATTGAGTTGACAGTGTCTCAGCGGGAGTTTTATTACAGTTTCTCCCCTTGCAGACTAGACGGGGCCCAAAGTAGCGTGCAGTGGAAAGCAACGTGAAATGGAAACAGAACCACTTTGAATAATGCACCAGCACACACTCCTTTCATTATCTTATACAATGCACCTGGTTCTGTAGGAACAACCCCCTGCAGCTGCCATTCGCACCTTCCTCTGTTCACATGCAATATAATCTTTTTTTTTCTTTTTTTTCTCCTGCATCGTTGGAGGGTTTCATATGGCCAACTGCATCATCTCAGCCTCAGCTGGTGAACCAGAATGCAGAAATTTGTACGTCTGGATTCAAGTCACGGATTTCTTTGATTTATTAGTATTAAGGCATAATTGTCAGCTCATAAGTAGAAGGGTTTTTGTTTTGTTTTTTTGCACGGTGCTACACTTATCGCTCGTTCTTCCAGATGGAACCAACAGTCTGATCAAGAGCCTGTGTGAAGGCTTCAGCACTAGCTTCTTTTTTTCGCAACAGCACTCTTTTTCTAAATTAGTTAAAGCTAAATAAGCAGACTAAATTAACCGTATTGTTTGGAAGAGCCCAAACTTTCATTTCAAGTCACACATAGCCTAGATTTGTGATGGGTCTGCCACATCTGTAGGACATAAAGTGGTCCATTTAAATGGCTCTTAAAGTTATTGACTGCTTCACAGCCTTGTGTTTGTGCTTGTAAGCACAGAGAAAAGCCAGCAGCTTAATAGAGCTTCTGTGCCACAAGCATGCTTAGATCTCACAATGACAAGATGAAAGGGGGTTAGCAGCCTACACGAGTCAATGTGTGTAACATGGGGAATGGTGCTGAGACAGTATGGCCTGCGAGTGGCAACAATCAGCCGGTGGCAGGGGGAGACCTTTAAAATGAGACCATTCGTTCAGGTGTCTTGACCCAGTTAAGGCGATCGTTCCTTCTAAGTTTTTGTGGAGAAACTGGACAGAGCTTTTTTGTAATGTAAATACAATCAGGGAGAGTGGCACAAGACAATAGAAGAGAAATCAAAGAGCAGGATACTTCAGAGGTTGCCATAAATAGAAGAGACATAAAGGTAGAGTGTGAAGGGAATGAAGACAGGAGCAGGACAACCAAGGCCGCCTGAGAGCAGGTAGTGATTTACTGCCTTCCTGCTGACTTTCACGTTGTTGTCTCTGCTGCTAATTGACAGTCAATTATCTCCCGATGACAGCCCCATCCACCGGCAAGCCAGTGTGTGTGTGTGTGTGTGTGTGTGTGTGTGTGGAAGGCTTTGTTGACATCCCCAGGGCACGGCCAAGTTTACAAGGCTCCACTGCGATGACGAAACAATCGTGTTTGTCTACATCTTTCCTGTCTCCCTCGAGAATCTGGGTAAAAAAAAAATGATGTAAGTGACATGTTGTGGAATATAGGCTCTCAAAGGAGGAAGTAAATAGGCTCATAACCAAGAGAAATAACTGAATGCAGGGCAAGAGATTGACAACAAGGAGAAAGAGAATAGATGTGCTCTTTAAAAAAAATTTCAGGTCATGCCATGTTTGAAGCTGAACCACTCAGCTGTGTTTGTAAGATACTAGATTGGACATAATAGATAGTATAAAGCTGTGGTGTTTCAAAATAAAGCATATACTTATTAGATTCTGTAGGCTTTGAGAGTTCTCAAATGGACATAAAACACAGATGGAGAGCTGCTGAAAGCTCCCAACCCTGTAGTTTCGAGCATGATGCATTAGTAGACCATTCCACTAGTAATCACTTCCTAATCATGCTGCTGTTAAGCATGTAGAAATACTGCTATTCCAGGTCAAAGGGTGCCTGCAAAGCATGGTGGGAGCAGAATCCTGGCGTGTTGCAGCAGCGAGATCACAGCAGTGTAAAGCACACAATACAAAACAGCTGGGGACTCGAGAAACTTGTGGCACAGTGAGACTGTATTTGTGGGAGTGTGAATGAGTGTGTGTATCTGTATTTTTTCTATGTACTCTGGGCCTTTAGTGGTCCTTGAGGCGTAGCTGCGGTCCCAAGGTTTCCTTCAATCTGTTGCTGTAGATGGCTTTTTCATGCAAGGTCTCATCTCCCGTCATCGATGAAAACAGCATGAATACAGGTGTGTACTTGGCTCAATAATGAAAAGACATGCTGTGTGCTGCCAGGCAGAGAGAGCAGTTGCAAACCCCCTCCAACACCTGTCCAATCAGCCCACAAGCCCAAGCCTTAAATGTTTTCCATCAGTGCTGCTGGTGTTCGGGAGCTCTGAGCTCACAGGGAAACTCTAGTAATTGGCTTCTGTTTGTCCTGGCCTTATCAGTGTATTGCTTTCATGGATAACTTGGAACTAATTAATCAGGGTATGGAGGGTGGGATGGGATTTGCCTTTCTCTTTCAGTCTCTTTCATTTTCTTTTCATTTTCTTTCAAACACCAGCTATTTTACCCAGTGTTCAGTAAACCCTTTTGGAGCAGTTGCAATACAGATACGGACTCAGAGAAGTGGTAGCGATAAACACAGTTTAAGAGGCTTTTCTTCTACATGCCTAATCCCATGTTTTGTCTCACACTGCCACTTCTGTTTTGTTTTAATGTTTACAATATGCATTTGCCACCTGCCTCGCAGCATCTCGCACTCGTTTGAATAAAAAAAAAAAAAAAACAGCTAGATTTCATGTTAAAGAATTCATGCTGCTCAAATAATTGCTTTTATACAATCTAAGAATGTCATCTATTAATGCCCCAGGAAGTGAGTGCTGAGTGTTGTTGAACAATGATGCTAAATGTTTCCTCACAGAATCCAATTTTATCCGCTAAAGAGCAGCAATATAACATAAAAATCTGCACACACTTGAGACGAGAGTGATGTGATCATCCTTGGTGCTTTATTATAGTTCTTCAAATCTCCATAAGCAGAAGTGACTCGCTACTCTTCAGTTATTTCTTGTGATTGAATTTAATCAAAGGCGTGTTATTTACAGCTGTGTGCAATAAACATGTTGGCTCGCTGCTTAGTGATGCCTAATGTATTCTGCCCATAGTCCTGTGATCACAGGCTATGCGCTGCAGAAACATTTCCTGCAGCTTAAAGTCTGCAGTACCACAACTGAGCATGGACAGATTGAAGGGTAAAGCACAAATCAAGATATTATTTGCACTGCATGTTCCACGCTAGGAGCAAAAAGGGGATTTCCATAAGAAGCCTAAAAAAACATAAAAGGAAAAACAGGAACTCTACAGTGCAAGCACGTGATTATGGACTATTGGAGACATTTACTGATAACAAAGTGCAACAAGTGAGTAACAATATACTTCATGGGTGGCAAAGCTGTATTATGTCATTGAATACCAAATGGGAGACTGTTCCAAAGCTCAGGTGCTTGTATTGTAAGCACTCGATCACCATTTAACTTTAAACTGGACACTGAAGCAGCTACAAGACTTAACCAATCAGATGGCAAAGAATTAGAAGTTAATTAATATATTCTGGGGTGTAGCAATGTAAAGCCCTTTGTGTTATAAGTGAAATAAAATGGATTCTGAAAGAAATTGGTAAACAGTGCAAAGCAATTACAACTGTGTTAGAAAAACATTTTGTTTCTCTGTCTGTCATCACTGTGTGGAGGTCGAGCATCATCTCCTGCTCTGAGGCAGCTGAAAAAAAAAAAAAAGATTAAAGACAAAAATGTGTATAATTTTGTCTTGTGTTGTTAAAAGACAATTGTTTTGATTTTAGAAATAAAACAGATATTGTAGAAACATGATTGTACTAATTTTGTGTTTTGTCTAAAACATAGGTAATTATCAAAAAATTACCCTCCAGGTTGTTAATAGTGCTCTAAGGGGACCTAGCAGAGGCTGGAATTGATTACTGAGGTGCACAGAGCCTTTTATAATCTTCTTTGGAAAGATTTAACTGTAGAAAGTTTTGCGATTACAGGTAATTACATCATCTCTGTATTTTAACTAAATTATTGCATTCAGAATGAAAGCTATAAATGCTTCGTTAGCATAACAGTGAAATAAGGAGTCACCTAATAGGAGCACATGCAGACAACTGAATTGATTCTTGAGGCATAAATGAATCAACTGAAACACCAAATTCTGGGTTGGTAAAGAGGACAGCCACTGAGTCCTTGATATTTATGAGTGTATTGTGATCAGTAAGGTCAAATGCGGTGCTAAGGTCAAACTGCACCACTACACAGCAATGCTGAAAGTCTGCAGCTAACAATAGGTCAGTTACCACCCTTGAGGATTTGGTGTAGTGCCTTCTTGCTATAGTTAATGTCCAAATGTCATATGAGTAAAACATTTTATGCGATTAAAAACATGTAGAGAAATAGACAAGAATGTCAAAATCATGCCATAAAATTATAGTTTAAAATAATGTCAAATTAAAGCAGACCTTGCGCTTGACATAGAGATGGTCTCAATCAGATGTCTTTATCATTAGAATAAACAGAAGTTCAGAGGTTGCCATATGTATGCCTCCCCCATCCTGCCTATATGAAGGCTTCACAGAGCCAACATACGAGCTTCTGTTTGTTCAGTTTCTTGTCCTCAAGCTCCTTTACCATAAATACGAACAGCTGGTGTGAGCCTCTCGGGGAGGCTATATGTTCCACATAGAATGCCAAGGTACACACAAGACAGCACAACTGATCCATTTTCCAGTATGGGTCGGAGGAGAAAGGCAATGAGCTGAGCCTTCTATAAAATAACAGCTAAGGGCATATGGGTATTCATCTCAGCTGTTTTGGTACATGACATTCAGAGTGATATGAGATTTCTAAAGTGAAATTCCACTCTGAAGGTGAGCCCTTTATGAGGGTCGGTCAATTGAGTTCTTTATAGTGTGAGAAGGCTATGCATGTGCATGGATGCTGATTAAAAGGTGTAGTGTCAGATTATACAAGTTTAATAAAAAATTACGAGCTAACCCCATTATCATACAGTTGCTAAGTGAATGTTAGCCGGAAACCCAAGGTTGGTTTTGCTTAGTGACAGTTCCAAAACAAAATAGCTTTGCCTGTGCGTTTTCCATTTCTTTTTAATTTTTCAAAGCTTGGTAATTTAGGTAATATGTTTCTGTCAAAGGCTTGCAGGGCGAGGACCCAAATGCAGGATTCCAAACACTGGGTCATGAACAGTGAGTTTTCTTTTTTTTTTACTTTAAATTCTTGTTAGTTATTAGGCGTCCTCTGTTTTGTGTTTATTTATGAGTTGGTTGTTTACAGTTTTTCTTTATTTTAGTTTAGTCTCTCTCTTCTAAGTGCCCATTAGTAAATTATTTAATAATTGATCGGCATATTGATTTATTCTGCCTTACAGAGATCTGGTTGCAGCATGTTAGTATGAATCAATACCCCTGAGCCATACTAACTATCAAAATCCTTGAAGCACAGGCCCA
>VUQJ01021831.1:4113-16092 GCA_015108635.1 Andinoacara biseriatus | reverse complement strand
CCCCGACATACCCCCCCCCCCCCCCCCCCCCCCATACCATCAGAGATGCAGGCTTTTGAACTGAGCGATGATAACAAGCTGGGTGCTCCCTCTGGAAGACAGTGTTCATGTTTTCCAAAAAGAATTTAAATTCATCTGATCACAGAACAGTTCTCCAGTTAGTCAGACTGAAACTAATTACAGATAACCAGGCACGGCAAAATTAAATACAACACACACGAGACAAGAGACTATCAAAATAAAACAGGAAAACCAGAGCACAGGAACACCTGACGGAGAGACGGAGAGTTAACCGAACACGGGAAATCCAGGGGAAGCAGGATGAACTGAAAGAAGGAAAGCAATGCTAACAAACTGTAACCAAGAACAGAAACTAGACAGCAAAACAAACTGAACTCAAAACACAAGATTACTATAAATAACAAAAAAAACTACAAAAGAGAGAAAACAAAAGCTCTGGAATAATACACCATAATCAAACTTAGAATCAGAGAATATTTCATAATAAATAGAAGCAAAAAGTCCCAAAATCAAAAACACCGGGTCAAAAAAACCAGGACTGTGACAACAAGCCTAACAGCTTGTTTTTCCCCAGAACTGGTTTAAAATATGCAAATGAGAGCATCATTATTCATTATTCATCAGCAACTTGAAATTAAGTGGGCACTTTCATTGACGGGAAATGACTGTAGTTTGACTAATGTCAGTATTACTCAGATGAAGCCATTATCTAGAAATAGGTGTGACCTGTACATACTGAAAACAGTAGCATTCAGCTCAAGAGTTTGGGCAGACTGAATATAAAAGTCTTTGGTTATGAAGCAGGAATTACTTGTGCACACGCTGACTTTATTGGTGGTGTTTGAAATGTTGGCCGCGTTCAATACGAGCAGTGTAACAGCACGAGCTAATAAAATCAAATCAAAGCTAATAAACACAAAGTCCAACAAGCTAAAGGTTCCAAAGGGAAGGAGACGAGGCTGCAGAGGCAAGAACAACTGCCAAGAACCTGCCCTCCATGTTGCACAAAACTTCCAACAGGGAGGTGTAAGCTGATCTCACAAAGACGTCCTCCCAGAAGAGGTGGCAGTAACAACACTCGGCACCACACTTTTTGTGTGGGTGTACAAAAACCATCTTGGTAATTGAACTCACTGCACCATAGATCGACAGGTTACATATCTTTCACAAGCTGAAGAAAGCTAAGTGCTGAGATCTGGTTGATGAGCCCGTTGTCAAAAGATAGCGTGCAGCCTCATGTGGTTTCATCAGTGCTCTATTTCCTCCAGATTGGCTTGGAGCCCCGAGAACTGAAGAAAACCATTGGGGGAGATGGTCATGGCGGCCAAAACCATGGGTGTGGCTGTTCAGGTGGAACCGTTCTGCGTGTGAACTCTGACACTCATGTGAGGCGTAGAGATTAAGGGGCAAAAAAAGTGGTGACCCTGAGATACCTGCTCAACTATTCAATTATGTGGAAGCATTTCCCAATAAAGTGAGCATTCAGGCCACCTCGCCACCAGGAAATCAGGCATAGACTCTTTGTCTAGCTGCTGAAGCAGTTTCCTTCTTCATCTTCACTAATAAGGCCAGTTTCAAGGTTGAAACACAGTGACAATACATGTCTAAAGCCTGTTTGACTGCTACAGTCTGGCCGTAAATTCAATCAAAATGAATTAAGTTATTGGACCAAAAATGGAAATTCTGGGCTTCCCAGGCTCCAAACCACAAGCCACACTATTTTCATTTCTGATTTTACATTCAGCCAACTTTTCCCACATGTTCAGATGTGAAAGAGGTTACACATCAAACCTCCACTGAATTGCTGTCATTTCCTGGTAATTACTCATCACACTGCTACTGCTTTCCTTCCCTGCCTGGCTCCCACTGTGAACCTTATATCGAGGTTTGTGTTTTGTGAGTCAGTCTGGCAGTCTCCCATATTTTAATTCTACTCCAGCATGTGAGAAGTCGGATCAGTCCTCTAGTTATAATATCAGTGGATCAGCGTTGTCAGTAATTCTGCCCACAGCCCTTCAGGTAAGCTCACAATACGGTGGTGCCGCTATCTGGCATCGCAATCTATAAAGCACAAACACAAAGTCAACACACATGTGAGCCCCTTCCTTCCTTCCTCTGACCTAATTACAACGCAAGACAAGAGATTATGCAATTAACCAGACAGGATTAATTATTCAACTATTCAATTATGGAGGATAAACTGAGTTAAGGCTAATGTGTTCCTGATGTCTGGTGAGTTGACTGGACATTAGCTGTGTATTAATTGGCTGAACCCATGGTGAAAGGCAGGTAATTACAGATGGAAATGGCTTTTCGATCAAAATGGAATCAAATGATGTGAGGTCTGAGTCTGAGTCATGAACGAATTCATTACTTGCTGGAATTTGTGAGGAGGTGTAACAGATCGAGGGCAGCGATCAAACCACGTCTCATGTACTGTTATTAAATCCCACGCGTGTGTACGGCCTACTGATCGCTCATGTTTTACTGGAACATCAATGTGTTCAGGATACTGGACAAGGGGAGTGACACCTCTTAAAGCAGATGATCCAGAATGCCATCCAAGCAGCTTGATTCATTAGAAATTATAGACATCTACTGTGCAATGATGGTTTGTCTTAATTTGAACTGGTAGTAGTTTTTGGTTCCTCCAGTTTTAGTGTTCTTGGTTTGTACATGGGTCCTGTTCCCTAACACCTTGTTCAAGTCCCAGTCACACAGACCTAGAGACTGCTCCAGCAGTATAACATCGACCAAAGCAATCACGAGAAAGTTTTTTACCAAGGTTGGAAAATACACATTTTCACCAGTGGCAGGTGTTTGCCAGGGGGTCCCTGACCCAACTGTAGACCCGCCTGACTGGCATCAACCTCCAGCAAGCACTCACAACTGGTTGGGAGCTCCTCATTGTCCCCTCACGCCTGGTGGCCATGCCAGAGAGTCTTTGCGCTCGTGTGACCGGAGCCCTATTTGCTTGAGCGCACATTATTGTTGCATGTCCAACATGCCAGACAAGTTAATGACACGTGGTTAATGTCTGCAAAAACCAAGATATGCAGTCCAGTTGTCGCTGTGTGTTTTTTGTGAAGACGTTTAATCTGTGTTTTTACTGTTTTCTGCCTGCCCAGGGACCGCAGATGGAAATGAGCTGATAGCTAAATCTGGTACAAAGCATCTTCTTCTTTTATGTGATTAATGTATTTTGTACATGGTCCCTGAAAGAAATAAACTTTAAAAAAACAAAACATCTGTTTATGCGCCTGTCTGGTTTCTGGAGTCTGGTTTTCATTGGACTTTAGTATTTGGTATTTTGTTTGGGACTTTTTTTTATCAGCCACAGTAAAGGCTCGGCTTTTGTTTATAAGTCCTATTTTTGGATCCTCTCCACTCCACACATGACAATATGTTACAGTTCAGTCACATGCAACTTTCCAGTATATTACGTCAATAAAAACTTTTTTTTTCTTTACCTGATACAAACTAGCGTTGGCTTAATATAGTGTCAGTATAGTCACTTATCATTAAGCTGTCTTAAAAAAATCATATCAAATTAGCTTACAGCAGTAAAATATTTTATATAAATTGGTAAAAGCCAATAGTCAGACCCTCTGAGGCAAATAGCTTTGGCAGAAATAACACTAACTAGCCCAGATGTGGAACCTACCGGTCTGCATCTATTGGTATTGACAATGACAATCATGAGATCCCTCTGCGTCATATTTGGTTTCTTTTTTCCCTACTGCCCCCAAAATGCTGCATTTTAATACGTCCAAATTCGATAAAGCTTGTTATTTTTCTCTGTGAAATATTGACCGAAGCCATTTCCAAGCTGCTCGTCTGGATTAGCGGAACACTTGTCTTTATAACCGCAGAAATACACACAAGAGTTATGCTGTGATTTTAGCTATGTTTATATGTTTGGCTAACACAAAAGAGGGAACGTTACAAGCAACAGAGGGTCTTTATTTTTCCTGGAAGAGCGCACTAAACTCTGTGTGTATGACAAACCGCAAGAATGGCGCTCCACTTTCAGGCCAAATTTGCTGGAGTTGTTACAGAAAGGTCACTATAATTGTTCCTGGGGGCTTTTTAGGGAAAAAAAGGTGCTAAAAGACTCTGAAAGCACTAAGTTGTGAGCACTGATCTTAATGGATGAACACAGTATATTCTAAGATTTTTGGGTAATGTGTTAGCAAACTGTTTTTTTTTATAATTGAAGGAGATATGAAGCAATATTTGAATGTGTGTTTTTGACCTAAATGCAAGTCTAGTATGGTCTGATCTTTCCTGGCCCCTTGGACTTTAAATGCTCCTCTCTCTGTGATCTTTGCTGAAGAAGAGGCAGTGTCCTCTGGGTTTATTACAGATTCTCTTGGTTGAAAATTGCTGCTGCTGTTGCATCTGATGAAAGAGCTGAGAGTACATTTCAAGTAGTTAAATTACAGGACGTAAAACTATAACAGTGAGTTAGCCTGAGTCTTATACTGGTGTTTATCCTAATAAAAACTCTTTAAATTCCACTTCTTCTCTTTTACAGACCTTTGTGATGCATGCGCAGCAAAGAGCAGTATCTATTTAAGCAACACGAGTCTAATAAAGCTTAAGTGAGTGCAAACTTACTCTGTCTAGTATAGAAGACACGTTCAAGGCTATAAGACCAAGATGAAAAAATACAAGAATTTACCTTCAGAAAGTTCATACAGGCTAAGGTATCAGGTTCATGGGTATCATTGTTATGCTATGGTTGTAGAAAAAAAGACCTGAGTCCTCTAAAGAGCATGAAGTCATGGGAAGCCACTATTACATAGCCTCAAACTAGAAGACAGAGGATGCTTGATGCATTGATTTGGATGACTTGTGTCGGTGTTTTTGAACACAATTGCATGTCATTCTCCTGATTTTCTTTTTTGGCTAATATAGATGTGCCCAAAACTGCAGTTTTTAAGCATTTAAGCCAAATGAGTATGGCTCCAAAAATGCACAGTTACTGTGGCTCCCCTGAAAAAGAGAGCCTCAAATCAGAGGTGCCTGACTTCCTGGTATATCTTACAAAAGCAGATAACCCGTAAGCTGGAGAGGGAATGGTGTCTCACTAATTCAGGAGATGCTCATCTAGCCTGGAAAAGGAGTCTGCTGCTCTCCGTAAAGCTAGGACATCTTACTGATTATCATTAATTGAAGAAAATAAGAACAACCCCAGGTTTGTTTTCAGCACTGTAGCCAGGCTGACAAAGAGTCAGAGCTGCGCTGAGCCGAGTATTCCTTTCACTTTAACTAGTAATGAAAATAAAATTTTAACCATTAGAGAAATAATTATTCAAAACAATCTCATAGACTTATCTTCATGTTCGGCACTGCTGGTATTTGTTTCGACTCTCTCTCTCTCTGAATTAACTTCAATTGTTACTTCCTCCAAACCATCACCGTGTTTATTAGATCCCATTCCTACAATACTGCTCAAAGAAGTCTTTCTATTTATTAATGCTTCAATCTTAAAAATGATCAATCTGTCTTTATTAGTTGGCTATGTACCACAGGCTTTTAACCTCCAACCTTTTATGCTGGACAAACTGTTATCTTTGTTTAGGGTCTCAAACTCGCGGCCCGCGGGCAGCATCCGGTCCCGCCCCCTACTTCCGGTCCGCGATTTGACGTCAAAAATATAAGACTTTTTGGCCCTTTAAGTTACTTTTTTGACATTTCGCTTTCCCCTCCAATTAAGAGGAGTTAGCGGACCGGAAGCAGGGGGCGGTCCGCGAGTTTGAGACCCCTGCGTTTAACTAAAGAAATTGTAACAAATGAACTGAACTGTTTTTGCAACAGGCTGCTGGTAACAAAATGCCCAGAGATGCTATTTAAAATTGGTTCTTTGTCAAGTTGTCTGTTGTATGTAACCACAACCCTGGTTCATCCTTTGAGCTTAGGTCTCATTTTTATGCGTGAATGATTCAAAAGTCAGTGCTAAGCGGGTTAACAAACTAAAAAATTTCTCAGGCTTAAAAAAAAGGTCAGATACTAGGACTGGACTGAAAATGACTGGAAAAAGCAGCCAATGTCCAAAGGAAAACTTTGAAAGACTTTCAGAAAGCCTGGAGAAAAACTGCTCAAGACTAATAAAACAGGGGGTTTAAGCATTTTTCTTTTTACAAATTGATGACACAATGCTTAATGAACAATATTGTCTTTGTTGTAAATGCACTTACGCTCTTTTGGCACCAACTTCTGTACATTTGGATTTAAGCCTTTTTTTGTTGAATAACTTTATTTCTGTTAACATTTTACTTCTGTAATTTTGACAGTAGATAGAGCACACGAAGAGCTTTCATTTGATTGATATATATATCTCAATTTTGACCTAAATGTCACTTTGACCCCACCTCTTGCCCAGTGCCAGCTGAGACAGGCTTCAGTCTCCTGTGACTCAAGTGGGATTAGCGGCTAAGAGCGGATGGATGGAAACTTACACTTGGGGAGTTACCAGCTAACACTGGCCAGCATCTTAGTACATCTTAGCTTGCTGCATACTTTAATATCTCTGTGACATGAAAATACTAAAACATTTTTATCTTCGTAAAAACTCAGTTTTACATTCTCATGAAGATAGAAACCCAACTGTTTCATGTACTAACCTGTAAACATGCTTATTTGTGTTCTAAAATTTGGCATTTTAACATTAGTCTGTGGGATTGACTCAGTTTTGGAGCCACCCTCGAGTGATCACTAGAGGAAAGCCTCAGAGGTTGCAGCTCATCGCGAAAAAAGCAGGCTGCGGTAGAATGTGGTTTAAATTGAAAGATTTGACTCTATTCTCCACATCTGGAACCCATCCACACATCCTACATATGAGGATGTGTGTGTGTGTGTGTGTGTGCAGGAAAATAGTTACAAAACTAGTTGGTCAGAATATTTGGTAGATGAGATGTTTATTTACACAAGCCATAAAACACATACATACACACTTATGTGCTCAGTGCATTCAGTCTGATTTACAGTACGTGATTACAGAGACATCCAGGTAGGTAGCATTCTAATCTGACATTACATTTGCTGCCTGTCACACACAAAAGCTGGTACCTATAATAGGCACGCAAGGCTATACATGCACATGCACGCACACCCCTTCTCAAAAACAACAGAGCACAATAAGATTGGCACACACCGAAAGCACACATACCCCGACAGGAAGCATCAAGTCTCTGTCGTAAACACTGAAAGTTTAGAGCCTGAGCTCAGAATCAGTAACAGATTAGCAGAGGCAATAAACTGCAGTTCTCACAACATTACAGCCAAAGTGAGACTTTCAGATTTACGTAATTCTCCTGCCCTCTGCTTGTGACACAATCTGAGGTGCTTTTTCTTACGTTTTACTCACATAAGGAAGAAACTGTTTCCGTTCATAAACCCAGTGCCAGTGCAAGTGTTTTTGAAAGGTTAAAGGTTACGCAGATGTTTGCAGTAGCTTTATTTTCTTCCCAGATCCTTGATCCCTGATTCACATGGACTCCTTTAAATGACAGGGATGAAAGTAAAAACTCCCCACGGTCTTATGTAATTTAACCACGTGTAACTTTTTACCCGTAGAAAAAACAAAGTGGAGAAAACTACCTACTTTTTCCAGGAAACTCAGTAGTCATCTGATTTCAGCTGCTCAGTTAAAAGTAACCTCACTGTTGTGTAACGGTGGGTGGCTGATCACTAAAGCACATGACCTGTGCAAGCTAACCGCACAATGACTAATGCAGCATAACATTTTTGTGGCCCTAAAGGCAAACATGCGTTGCAGATCATTGCGATCGTAGCTGTGAGCACTCATTTAAAGGCATCACCTTTAATAAAAACTCAATTCCTGATGGTCCCTCGTTAAAGTAATGTTCAAATGGCAGTTCACTTTTTCCAAATACCTCCGAGGTGAGTGTAATAAATCATGAGCGGCATGAGTTCTGTCCTGCAATGAAACTTTTATTTGTTTTAAACCATGGGACAGTTTAATCCTTTACATAGCACTCAGTGAAATGCTTGGAAATTTAACATTTCAACCCTACTGTTACTGCAGGATTTTTTTTTTTAATGTTTAATTTTTATGATGCAAGTGACAGATACGGTTCCTTGAGTTACAGGCAATTTTCAAACAGTATTTCAGTCAGGATCACTATAGTCAAAAGAAAAATTGACATTTCCATATGCAAAAATATATATCTGGCAGAACGGCTCAGTTCAGGGACAGCCATGCTCACACGAATGTCGTGGTAATTTGGGGCTTTTAATGATTTCTTTGAACTGCCCTTTTTTTCAGGGTGGAGGGATTGTCGGGCATGCATCTTTAAATTATTTCAAAAAACAAGAACTGGGTACATGAGTCTGAATTTATTTTGGATTGTCTCTAATCCACACAGAATTTAAAGTATACACACACACACACCCCACTTATATTTGGTTAAATGTCCCTTAGCAAGTCGCAGCTCAACCAGATGCTTTTAGCATCCAGCAACAAGCTTCTAGCATAACTGTGTCCGTATATTTGACCACTCTTTGCACAATTGGTCAAGTTCATTTGAATTGGTTGGTTTCCTAGTCGAGGCTTTCATAATGCTATTCCAGACGCTTAATGTCAGCCTGCTTTATCCATTCCAAAACCAGTTTTTGTGTTGGGGATCATTGCCTTGTTGGAAACCCCAACTGAGTCCAAGTTTATCCCATCTAGCTGTTGATTTGAGTTGAAGAATTTGGAGGTAGCCATCCGCCTTTCTTATTCCATCCACTCTGTGCAATGAATCAGCGTCACAGGCAGCGAAACAGCCCCAGAGCAGGTTTGAAAGCCTCATCTTTACTCCTCCAAACTTACCTCTTGTCGCTGTGACCATAAAGCTCAGTCGGTCCCATCTGTCCATAAAACCTTTCTCCGGTTTGTCCATGTGGGCAGCTGCAAATTTTAATCGGGAGCGAAGGTGACCATTTTGGAGCAGGGACTCCTTTCATGGTTGGCAGCCTCCCAGTCCACGGAGATGCAAAACTCACATCACTGTGGACTGTTGTGCTGGAGTTCCAGCAATTTCCAGTTGTTCCTGAACATCCTAAATAATTTCCACTCATCTCGGGGTAACAGTTTGGGGTGTTCTTCTAGACCTTAATAAGTGGTGACACATCTGAATAACCTGTACTGATGTACAACAGTTTGAGGTGATCTTTGAATTTCCAGTTGTTTAAAAATGTTTTTTTTTTAAATAAGACTTTCCTAACTTCACTGAGTTCCTTGACTGTGTCTTGGTCAATCCAGTGAGTGTTTTCATCCTCCTAAAGAGAAACCATCAGTTGTAGTTAATCATCCCAAATGAGAAGTTAAGACACTGAAAACCCTTTATATATATTTGAGCCTTCATGTATACTTTTGACCCTGTGTGGATTTGAGAAAATCCAAAGTAAATTCAAACTTGCGCATCCAATTCTTGTTTTTTAAAGTCACTAAAGTTTTGTGCTGTGCAATTAAAAGCCCCAAACCATGACATTGAAGTTCATGAAGACTGTATGCTAACGTCTGGCCACAACTGTATATGGAAAGCCGCAGCAAGACCCCAGATGGGACGTAGCAGGCAAAATTACAACAAATATGATACCATGTCTGATACAGCACAGAAGGTGGAGCTGGGTAGAGGTGAGCTGCAAAGCGGCTTGCACATACATAGCCAGGCTAAAGTCCAATTAAAAAAGCACGACATATTTGATATTTGCCATTTGGATGTGTAAAAGGGTATCAACTCAAACTAGCTGATTCCAGCTGCTAAGATAGATATATATGCCTCGAGCTCAAAAGTTCATATATTTATTGTATATATTTATTGTATATAATGAAGATTATTGGCCACTACTTGTTCTTCGTATTGTACACAAAGATGCATATGCGTGTGTGTGTTTGATGTAAAAAGTATCTCAAGTTCATAAAGTGCATCAAAAGCATTACAATAACCATATTTGATGAGAATATTGATTCACTTTTACTTAACAATATAAGTAGCTTTACCTTAAATCAAAATGCAGCCACAACTGCATACGAAAACCTTTGTTAATAACCTTTATGCTACATATAAAATAAATTCTATAGCTCTTAAACCCCCCCTTCCTGAGTCAGTCTCTCCAGGCTTCCTGTCCTTTGACTTCTCCAACATGAATGCGGCAGTTTAAAGTGTGACACTCAGATGCGTAACCCAGACTCCATCTGCGTGCTACTGCAATTTTAAATCAACTCCTGACATTAGGATGCATCTGGCTGCTTTCCTCGATAGTAGGTTGTCTCTATAGTAGTTTTTGCCATTTATCTTTTACACAATCCCCGTTTATCAGAATGATCTGTTATAATTCGCTCGGCTTTACATGAATTCCAGGCTATGCTCTGCCTATTTATGTTGCCAAGTGAAAGGTATTCACCCCTACTTTGTTCACCATTCGCTGGCCCAGTAACATTGGTTTTGAATCAAGTGATAGATCAATATCTCACCCAACATCTCATTATAATATGGATAAAAGCACTTTCTGTCACATCACTGTCACACTTGGGACATCAACAGTCTTTTCTGTTGGATTCATAAGCTGACAATGCAAGCAGCAAAGGAGCCAAGAGCTCCAGAGAAGTCAGTATGCATTTAGCTGAAATGCAAGAAATGTGTGAAAATGCCCATAAATTGGCAAGAGATGGCCTGAACTGAAACAGCTGTTCTTAACAGTTGGATGGCATGGGCCAGTGGACACACTGGTGTGGCCCGGCAACCCTCTGCAGCTTATGTGATCACACAGGAGAGCGCACATTCGATTCCCATGTACAATAAGCATAAATATCAAATGACAACAAAGCACTGCTGCAGTCACACATTTTCTACAGAGTCCACATGCTCCATCCACAGCGTTGGCTGAGACTGTTCTAGATTGGCGGCAAATTTCTCTTTAGCCAGCGTTGATTTCAATACAGAAGCCCTCGAGGCTCCCAGCGGGGACCGGCACACAGAGGCACAGCAAAAGTGCTGCACGCTGGGGGAGAGAAGGATGAAGACCCAGGGGTCAATGATGGAGTTGATGGAGAGGAAGCGGAGGGCATTCACATCCAAGGAGTAATCCTTTTGGCCTGTGGAGTTGTACACTCGGATCTGAGAGAGGGGGCGGGGAGTGAGGACAGAGAGATTATTTAGATGATTAGCTTCCTAAAGTACAATCCCAAAGCCAACATCATCCATAACAATCACACAGAGAAAGCCACATCCTAGCTAGCATCCTGGATCCAAATCAAACATTAAACCCTTCATATAAAGCATCAGATAAAAAATGCAAACTGCTTACTGGAGCAGTAGGACAGCTTGATGTGGGAGATTGAATTTAAGCCCATTTTAAGTAAGTGCGGCCTGCTTATGACAATAAAAACAAATACACAAACACAGAGTATTGTGCAAAAGTCTTGAGCTTCCCTCATTTCTTTAAATTAACTTAATCCCATTAGGTTCTAATTGTGTGGGTTGCAGTCTGCATAAATGATTGCTTAAAATAGGTTTTGCATATTAGATGTTAAAATAAAAAGTTGCATATTCAACAACAAACACACTCCCTGATTTTATCCTCTTAAATGCAGATAGCACTACCATTCTTCTCTGGTAATGCACACACAAGATATTTATAGTAACTCTAATGTTCTGCATCAGAGGACATCTGAATTACTCCCACACTGATAAGTCAGTTTACACACACACACACACACACACACACACACACACACACACACACACACACACACACACACACACACACACCAATAACAGATAGATTCATGTTTTCCACATCTGATAAAATCTGGAAAAATCAGGACTAAAATCAGGGATTAACTAAAACTACATAAAGTTTTAAGTTAGCCAATTTGTGTTAGCCATAGTATGGACACATTTTTTAGCGCATCCTACTAATAATTCAAGAAATCTCTCTATA
>VUQJ01021823.1:94337-117454 GCA_015108635.1 Andinoacara biseriatus | reverse complement strand
CAACAAAAACAGAAAACAAAAAAAAAAAAAAAAAAAAAAAAAAGAAGCTCAAATCAGACAATGTTAGTGAAAGAAAAGCATGGCTGCACTCCACATAGGGGATGTCTTGGTTTTGCACTGCTGGCCGCTTGTTAATTCCAAGTGGGTGTTTTGAGAATCTGAAATGGGTTTTGAGGGCAGAGGAAACAAGTTGTAAATACAACACTAGCATATCAGTGCCAGTTGTTAGCTAACTACAGCTATGGAGCAACATTACTCTTCATTTGAAGTTGTGTATCCATCCACCTGAGGAACTTTTTGAGTTTTTGTACCAACTCCTGGATGAAATGTCTGATTCTATAGCTCTAATATGTTTGCCAGCTAGTCACTAACTTTGTCTGCAGTTTGGTATCCTACTGAGCAGGTAGTGTACAGTGGTTTTCAAAGAAGTGTTTTCTGATACAGCTATCTGCTATAGTTGGAAAAAAATAGGCAATGAGAGAGAGTGAGGCTGAGCTAAAACAGCAAAGACAGCCAGACAGGTAAACAATGAGCTGAAACTCACTTTGAAGCCACAGAATCCGCAGGTTCTGATTGATCCCATCATTTAATATATTCCTTGAAAAATAGGTCACAGACACTCTCAAAAAGTTACTCAAACAATTGATATAAACTGCTACATTACACCTCAGCCTACCTTTAATCTACTTAATATAGTATTTTTAGTATTTAGTGCAGTATATTTCTTTAAAAGCTGTCTAAAAAGCATGGAGCATTTTGTTTCTCTGGTTTGGCAGCCTTGTATATTCAACAGACAGACAGTAATCAATTGCATCAAAATGATGATGACGGTTGATTAACTAATTATGTTACACAAGTATCTTATGATTATGGCCATTATTATCATACTGCATATCAATCAGTCATTGAGAGAAAATATAATGAGAAGCATCTGAAATGGTCTAGAAGTTCAGTAAAAGACGCAAACTGTTTATAATGAAGAAAATGGTCAAAAATGATTTAATTCCATGCTGTTTTTTTTATAAATTTACCTGTTGCGTGCTTGTTTTTAGAAAGAAACCTTGAAAAAAATCTTTTACTTTTCAATCAGTTTTTTCTTTTCTTTTCTGTTTTTGCACTATAGCCTCGTTTTTCTGTGCTCAGCCCAGAGGACTTAAATCTGGAACAAAAATGCATTCTGTGCGTTACAGAGTACATTTGCATTCAAATTGATTCCTGTATTGCTCGCTGTGCTTCATATAGAGACATTACCGCTGCTGCTGCTCCTCGTATTCAAATGAACACGAGAGCCGTGAAAGGACGATCAGATTTCTGACTGGATTTGTTACCTGTCATTGTCTTCTTTCAGCCTCTCCAGCTCTCGTTCTCTCTCCAGCCTCCTCTGGGCCTCCATCTCCATCTTCTCTCTCTCTAACTTCATCTCCCGCTCTTTTTCCTCCAGCTGAGTTTTACCATCCAAGAGCTCCTTGTACCTTAACATGAAAACACTGGATTTACCCAAACAAAAGACAATGTGTGTCTTTCATAGATCGAGTTGTTTTTGTGAATATTTCATTTCCGGGAGATCTAGAAGTCCTCTCAAACATGAAAAATATGTCACAAATCCTCAAAGAGAGAACGTCATGTTTTTGAGTCAGTGAGTGTTTGTACCTGCCCTCCAGCTCTCGATGCTGGGCCTCCAGGCTGCGGTTGTTGCTCCGTAGTTGAGAGTGTTTTTCCAGCAGTTCCTCCAGCTCCACCTCCTGACGCTGCTGCAACACGGTCATCCGTTCGTGGTCCCGCCTCAGCGTGTCCATCCTGGCCACCGACTCCTCACGCTCCCGTGCCCACACCTTTGACTCAGCCTCTAGGGCGGCACACCGGGCCTCGCTCTCACTGCAGCGCGCCAGCACCGCTGCATGCTGGGAGTTCAGTGATGCTTGCTCCACCTATTTGGTGTGTATGTGTGCGTGTGTGTGTGTGCGTGTGTGTGGGTGTGCGCACGTGCGTGTGTGTGTGTGTGTGTGAGACAGAGAACAGAGAGGCCATGTCTGTAATTTTAGCAGTTTCTAAAGGTTGAGCTGAAAGCCAACAAGCTTGAAAGTTACTTTATTAACCTTTTGCCATAGGTCTAAACAAGATATTATGTGTGTAGCAGAGGGAGCTTAAAGAAATTGTTTGACATTTTGGTAGTTTCCACTTTCTTGCTGAGTTTTATAAATAGACTGATACCAATCGAAGTATAAAGTTAGAGCAATAACAAGGCAGTCAGCAGAATGAATTAAAAACACTCTCATCAACCTCTGTTGTTGAAAAAACAGGGTATCATTTCCTGGATCCTCCATCAGATCAGATCCTCAATCTAATGAAAAACATCGCAGAATCTGTTTAACTACCCATTTCTTAACTGGAATATTTTATTTTCCTCGCATCCATCACAGCTGTCCTTTCTCCCTGAATAACAAAGTCCAATAAGAACAGTTTACAATAACTGCGTCAAACACTGAGACACGACAATCCCTAAAATCGGACAGTCTGACACAAAAGGTCAGAATAACCCTTTTGAAATAATTCTAAAGCCTGTTTAAGTGATTCATGAAATAATAGTAAATCTGTCTTATAATACCCATGTTCAGCCAAAAATTAATCCTGAACTAAGGAGTCCAAGTTTAACAAATGGGTTACAGCAGTGTTTTTAATGAGCTTTAAAAAACCTGTAGGCGTCCAGGTGGGCTATTTTGTCTAGTTTTCTGGTCTTTAGGTAATGCTAATCTACCTGGCTGCTGGCACCAAAAACATATTTACCAAACAGCCCTGACACTGGTACTGATCCTCTCAGCTTACTCCCTGCATTAGAGCTAATACAAATATGAAATAGTATCCAATAATGTTACAGGTCCCTTCTTTTGAACAAATCACTTCAGCCATAATCACCCTCTGTGTCTGTGTGTTAGTTCACCTGTAGTTGTGTGTTGAGCGTCTGTAGTCTGGTACAGGAGTCCTGTAGGCTGAGGGAGTGCCGACGCAGAGCCTCCAGCTGCTCCTTAAGGTGCTCACACGCCTCCTGGGACTGAGACAATCTCGTCAGCAAAGCCTCATGTTCTGCAGCCGCCACCACTTTCTGAGGGGGAGAAAAATCTCTTCTTTCATTTTTATAATGCGTCACAGACTGTGCTACATTTGGCTCTGGGAACATCCATAATATTTGAGTCTGGGCAGAATCTGCCTCTGACCTTTAAAAGTGTTCTCAGTCAGGTAGCATCTTTATGTGACATTTGTGTCACTCTATAAATACGGAGATGAAATTCCTCCTGTGTCTGACATAAATGCTAAAATTACATTTAATTAGTTCACATCTGTTGTTTATGCAACATTTCTGTCAGTGCAATCTTTCCGCAGCCTTTTATGGTCCAATCAGCAAATCTGCATATTTACTGATGACACATGATTTGGTGCAATCTGCTCTGATAAATAAAGGAATGTGTTGATTTGGAACGGTGACAGGTAGTTTAGAAATGAAAAGAAAACCATCTTATAAATTGCTGAGGGTATAAAATCTGGTGTATTTTCCAAAATTAAAATTAACTTGCTGCAAACAACAAGTCAGCTGTACTCCCACTACGCTGGGATTTTATTTGAACATTTATTTGCAAGTACTGGAAGAGCGACAACACATTTCATGTGTGCATCGTCTGGAGAGTCTGCAGCTCAGTTTTGGTGTGGGGGCTGTTCTTTTTCCCCGCTGTGGATTCTTCATATACTGCTGACTGACTCATAGTGCTACACAGGGGATTCCTACTTTTTATTACTGTCACTTCACGATTTTTCTCCTACTTCATTACCCTTGCATTCACCCTCCGATATCAGTAGCACAATATAACTACACTCATTGGTCACTTCATTAGGTACACCTTACTAGTACCAGGTTGGAACCTCTTATGCCTTCAGAACTGCTTTAATTTTATCATGAATGAATTCAACAAGGTGCTTGAAACATTCCTGAGATTTAGCTCCATATTGACATGATAGCATCAGACAGCTGCTGCAGATATGTCAGTTGAACATCCACGATGTGAATCTCCTTTTCCACTGCATCCCAAAGATCTCTATTAGATTGAGCTAGGTTAGATGGTGAATGTGAAGGTCATTTGAGTTCAGTGAACTCACTGTCATGATCAAGAAACTAGTTTGAGATGACTGGAGATTTGCGACATGGCATGCCGTCCTCCTGGAAGCAGCAATCAGGAGATGGACTGTGCTCATAAAGGGATGGACATGGCCAGCAACAATACTTAGGTAGGCTCTTCAGTTGGCACCATGAGGCCCAAAGTTTGCCAAAAAATATCCCCCACATCATTACGCTACCAGCAGCCTGAACCGTTGACAAAGGATGGCTCCACGCTTTCATTTAATTTAAGTGAAATTCTGACTCTGTCTAAATGTTGCAAGAGAAATCTGGCACTCAACAGATCAGGGAACCTTTTTCCAATTTCTACCATCAAATTTTGGTGAGCCTGAGTGAACTGTTGCCTCAGTTTCACAGCAGGTCTGGCATCTGGTGTGGTCTTCTGCTGCTTTAGCCCATCTGCTTTCAGGTTGTGCATTCAGAGATGCTCTTCTGTGTACCTTGGTTGTGCTGATACTTCCTATCAGCTTGAAGCGGTCTGGCCCTCCTCCTCTGACTTCTGGCATCAACCAGGCATTAATACCCAGAGAACTGCTGCACACTCGCCTTTTGTTGCCTGTTTGTTTTCCTTGTCTGTCTTGTTTCTGTTTGTGTGTGCCAGCCATGGCTCGTTATCTCCTGTTCCCCCAATCAGTGTGAAGATCTGTGGTTCATTTACTCATCACCATGCACTTCAGTCCAACTCCACCATAGAGCTATTGTGGTAATTATCTTCAGCTTAGCTCCCAATGTCTGTTTATCAATGTATCACCATTCAGCTTAGCCCAGTTTTCATTCAGCAGCTACAGCCACCCTCACCTGCCCATATGCTCTAACTCTCCCATTCTCACCATATTCACTCACCCTCTGCCAACAGACCTCTGCCAGCACAGCTCTTCCCTGATTTTGTTTCACCTCATCCTCCTCACTCTTACAACTTCAGTATCCCAGTATAGATTAGATGAGTTATTATATCAGTGTGTTTTGCCTCTTTGGCTCAGAAACAATTGGTCTTAACATGGATACTACATGAGCTTATGAAATACAAAAACCAGTGATTCCAGATCATTTTGGCTTGTGATGCATTAAGAATAAACTTGGTGTCATTTTTCACCATGATCATGATTTCTCCTCTAAGTTTCTCAAATGGTTTTATTTAAAATAAACTGACTGAAGCCCAGAAAGGTGGGCCAAGAAAAGCAAAGGGGGAAAAATGGTTAGAAGGAGGTATACTTTCCTGTTTCTTCTTCTAATAACATCACAGGCCTCCTCAGTTTTATTGTTTGACACTCAAGAGGGTGCCCACTCAGTTATGAACAGGAGTGTATGAAGAAGTGAAAATTAGCTCCCACCTCCAGCAGCTACAGCTAGTAAACAGTGAACAATAAAATGCTACTTTATTTTCAGTGTTACCAGTCCTACGCAGTGTATGACACACAGGAGCCATTTTCCCACAGAATTTTCACTTTTAATATTTTAGGTTAATTCCGCTATTAAATTTACTTTGATAGAGTTTTTTTACATTATAGATGTGAAGGTGTCTGATTTTTGTAAATTAATTAGTTTAACTGGGACCAGGAGCTAGCTATTTGTTCCTTAATTCATCTACACTAATCTACTGCACAAAACCTGAAACCACTGACGCACTAACATACTAAGAACCACACTAGGTGAAATTTGTGACCTTGGCAATGATGGACGCGCCCCTCGCAGCTTGATGTTAGAGTGTATGTGTGAGTGTGAGAGAGAGACAGTAAGAGCTTAAGCAGGAAAGCAGCAGAGGAGATAAGGAAGATTAAGAGTAGCCGGGGTGACATTTTAAAACTGATGAGCAGAGATAAAGCACTAGTTTTGGAAATAAAGTGCTGCACTCGGGGAAGTGCAGCACTGTGAGCTGATAGTCGTCGAGCATCCCTAGAGCAAGAATTTCAACATAATATAGATCATCTCCCTTACAGGGAAGTCGCACTGAACTGCACAGACATCCTGCAAATCTGAGGAAAATACAAACCTCTTTTTCCAGCTCTATCACCCTCTCACTCAGCTGCCTCTCTGCCTCCCCTGTGAAATGATCATGGGTCATCGAAAGGTCACGACCTTTGGCAGCCTCAGGGCTTTGATCCGGAGGTGACACATCTCGCGTGTCTATTGATTCTGAATTTGAATGAGATATATTTTTCACTTCTGCACTTCCCCTCCCCTTCTCCAACTGCAGAGATTCGCTTTGCTTTAGACACTGGGAGAGAAACTCCATTCTGTCCTGTGACTGGCGGAGAGAATCTTTCGCCAACTGCAGTTCAGCTTCGGATCTCTGTAGTTTCTGCTTCAGGTGTTCCACTTCAGTGGCCAGTTTCTCAGAATGAGCCTGTTCATGGGTTAGATCCTGATAAGAGAGAGAGAGATAACAAGAATGTGTATAAAGATTACAATCTGTGGAACTGGCCATAAGCAGCACAAAAAGCTAATCCAGACAACATAAATTTTCCCCACAAAGACTTGTTTGCTGAGAGATCCTTATGCACCCCTACATGTTTTTATGCAGTGGATGACAAATTAAAGATAAAAATCTGAACCCTTTACCACCTTATGATAGTAAGTAGGATCTAGTGACTTTTTGCTGCCTTGGTTTGGCTACACTAGTCCCCTTAGCGGGACACTTCAAATCAATACAAAGTTATTCTAAATGATCACGACTGTGCTGTGGAAAACCTTTTCAGTTCTGATGGAAGCAAGATGTCAGAGCGTATGAAAATGACGGCCTTCACAGCCTGCACATCTCAATCTAGGTGAACAACAACAGGACATTTTATTGTTTGATGGCATCTAACCAGCAATATTATTAAAACACCAAATGAGATATTATGTTGTGAAAGAATGATGTTTCATACCTCTATTAGAGTCTAGACTCTTGGGAAATGAATGCCAAAGAAAATTAAAGCTGTTCTGGTGCCATGTGGTAAACCAAAACCTTCCTAAGAAATTTAATGTTGTTTTTTCCTTTTATTTGTCACCCATCTGCATTCTGTTCTACCTAAGTCTGAGTGAGGACCACTCCTTATGTGATCGGTTTAATACTAGTTGTGCTTATTATACTAGGTTAGTAGTTTGCTAGCAAATGGATACAACAATGGATACAACTTGAAAATTGCTCACCACCCCTAACAAGTAGTGAAGCTGTAACCTTTGCTTCAGCCAGTTCAAATTTTTATATTATCCTTTATCTTAGCTTCAGGGTGTTTTTTTCTACTTGATCTTTACAACATTATTATATGAAGGACAGATTCTTAATTGTTTGAGGCATACAGCTCTGAAAGTGAGCACAGCAGCCTCACCCACCTCGTGTCCAAATCTTCTTTTGACGAGGGGCAGACAATCAGAAGAAAGCTGCCCTCAAGTTAAGATAAACAAGTTCTCTTTTGATTCTTCTGAATCCTTACTAGCTATTCTATTAGAGTCCAGAATAAAAATATGGAGCTAAAAATGAGTATAGTTGGTCAGTTTTTTAAAAAAAAAACAAATTTACAGTAGTGTGTGAGGTATTGAGACTTTGCAAAATTTCTAATCATCCTCATGGTCAGTTTTGCCTCTATGAAGCACTGAATGCCGTATTTTTTCAGCAGAAAGTAGTCGACATTATATTCTTCATTGCGTTGTGGGAATTATCGAGGCCACCAAACAATATAGAAAATTCACTCTCCGAATTCAGCTAAACAAACACTTCAAGTATGCACACTTCACTTTATGTTGTAGTAAATAAGGAATGTTTCTGTTTTGCGTTTTCAAGTTTTGAGCAGCATCTCCATTTTCAGTACATGCTGCTGTTCAGGGACAGCAGTGTCCATCAACAGATTTATAAAAAAAAAAATAATTAAAAAAAAAACAGAAATTTGAATCTTCTGAATTTTTCATTATTTTTTCTGGTGCAAACACACTGAATTCATTTTGGTAATAATAGTCATTTCAGCTGCGGAGCTGTCTGTGAATTTCTCCACCACCACATCCCTGCAGCAGTGCTTACCGTTAGAAACTAAAGTACCACGTCACATATACACACCTGGGACAGTGAGCTAATCTTGGCCTGCGCTTCTGCATACTGCTCCTGCAGCTGCTGTTTACCCTCTTCCATGCTGCTTAATCGAATGCTGAACTCTTTCTCCAGGTACTGCAGCTGAGCACAGAGCTCCTTGGACTCAGATAGCTGCTGACACACACGTCTACACACACACACGCGCGCACACACACACACACACATACACACCAGCAGTGGTAGAAGCACAGTTTAGACACAGGTTACATAAGACAGAGTTGACATTTAAGATAAATGTATGGTTCAGCACATTGGCTGTCTCTGATGCCTTATGAAGTTAATTGCAAGATCAAGGTTAACTGCATATCCTTAGGAGTATGCATACCTGTGTTCAGCATCCAGAGCACAGGCTCTCTGGTTGCTGTGCTCCAGGGCCAGGGTCGTGCTCTCCAGCTGCTGCCTCAGTCTCCCTGCCTCCCTCTCTCTCTGCCTGCCCTCCTTCCGCTGGCCATCTAGCTCTGACTGACACACTTCCTTCTCTTGCTCCAATCGAGAAGCCTCCAGCAGCGCTTGATCTCGCGCCCTGGCCAAAGATTCGGCCTCCAGGGTGGCCTCGCGAAGCTCTGCCTCCAGCTCCTCCTCCCGACGGCGGGAGGTCTCCAAACTGCGGCCCTGACGTTCCAGCTCTGCTCTTATAGTCTGGGTGGTGAGCTCTAACTGGTCACTCTGGCAAAAGAGGAAAGACAGATTATGATTTTGGTTCAAACTAGATATTTTCCCCTATAGTCCCCATGGCATGTAAACAAAAAGATACAAGTACAAGAGACAACACAAAATACTAGCATGTGGCCAACCAAACAGGCAATAAACGTGAAATTATCTACTCAATATACACAAAAATTTTCCTTCTCCCTTCGTTACCTTTGTTTCCTTCTGTTTTTCTCTTTGTGCTTCTTGTTTTTTTATAGTAACTTCCTGTTTCATTTTGGCAGTTGATTTCCTCGTAATTCTGCTGTTATCTGCAGGTCTATTTTTTCCAAAATTTATTATTGCCTTCCCTGCCCCATTTAGTTTCCCATGTGCTCGGTTTTCTGTCATTTATAGTTCTGTCTCTAGTTGTTTGTCATCATGTCTGTTTTACTTTCTGTATTGGTTGTCTTGGTTCAGGCCACCCCACGAGTCCTCGATTCATCCAGGGCTGCGTGTTGTTTAAGTTTTGTGCCTTTTATTTGCATCTCAGATGCCTCATCTGCTCATTCTCTGAGATCTTTTGAGTCTTTTGGATTTCTGTAGCAAAAAAGTTCACTTTTTGTTCATTATATTAGCCTCCTGCTGTGTGCTCTGTTTTTAAGTCCTCCTAATAAAAACAATAAGTGTGAATTGACCTTCAAACCAAAGTACAGCTTGGAGTTTGTCAGTTTTACTTAAAGCACCTCTGTGAAGCAGGGTCTGTTTTGTTAATCTTTTACACAGCAGTGGTTAAGTATTCACACTGTATAAGTAATAATCTGGTCTATAATTATCTTACTGTACTGTAGTGAAGCAGATGTATGAAGAGGGGCAAAATAGAAAATACACGGACCCCAAAAGTACTTCAAAGCACTTGAGTAAATGTACATTTTGATGCCACCCACAGGAGAATGCCCATACTTCACAGTATTGCACTGGTCTACATCATCAAACAATGCAATTCAGAAACACTTTCAGAGCCCTTTAGAAAGAAGTTTTATAAGAAAAATAACATATTCAGTACATTTTCTATTTCCAGGATGCAAATCATCTCCCTCCAGATTGTGAATCAAATCTCATTACTTAACAGAAAATCTGATCTATTTTTCCAGGATTTCCAAGGATTCGAAAAATTAAAAAAATCTGCACAAGCTGCAGTTATGTTTCAATACAAAACATTTCAGCAGACGTACACAACAACAGGGAAGCAAAGGGGAGAAAGAGGACGAGACATGAGTTCCTATTTTGGTTTTAATCATGCCTACAGCTGAAAGAAGTACACTTCATGATTCATTTAACATGCACTGTTTTAATCTCATGGATTCTGGCTCTCTGCTTCTCCTTCTGGTGGTCAGAATATGACGTCTACCTCAAACATAGCAAGAAATGATTCTGTTTCATGGACTAAACCATCAAATATTGAAATGAACAAATTTTTATTTGGTGCTGACTGCGCTGGCGTACAACTTAAGTTATTTTATTCATAAAGCAAAGTGACAGCAGAGTACTTTCTCAGCTCTAACATTATGAGAGTGCAGTGTTAGGTTTAGCGTTTAGAAATCAAAGGACTGCGCCACTGTTTTTCAAAGATGTACGTCTGGTTTGATGTGATGCTGTGAACACCAATGGCAGATGGGTGGAATCCCTTGCATAAGAGCACTAAAACCCGATCCAGAGTTTTTTCCATGAAAAAAGCCAAATGTAAACTAGGTTCTTGGAATTCACAATAACAGAAAACACTAATTTTAACATTTTGATTACATTAAATTCTCAATTATATCCTGTATACAGTTAAAACAATTCCCAGTATTTGCTGTAAATAAATAAAAAAAAAACTATTTCATCAGCCACAGTAAGTTTAGTAGACATTTTGGCAAAACATCCACAATAAATACTGGATTTTTTCTCTACAACATCAGAAGGAGGATTATATACAGCGTTTTCTAAGTGGGAGGTATTCATGAATCCCTTTTATGGTATTTCGTTTATGCTGACTTAGTGGTGCTCATTTCCTTAGCTTGCAATTTTTCTTATGTGTTGAAATTTTACTGCAAATCGCACATTAAAACCGTGTTCACAAAGACTTGAAGTGGAGTGTGTGAAGAAGGTGGCTGTTTGGGTTTTCCTTGAATCCCCATCAAGACAAACGCACAGAACGAGCCAAACCAAAACATTCACCTGCTTCCCTCCTCTCAGTGCACCGGAGGGTTTTTTGTCAGTATGTGACTATTGCAGCTCAAATTTGATTTGCTCGCTCAATATAAGGTGCATAAAAATGTTAACATGCATCTCAGACAGCTTAATAAAGCTGTTCCACTTCATGCTGTCAAGCCCACCTCTTGTACTAACAGAATTTATTTTCAGAAATGTTAAAATGTATTGGGTAAGTGGAGCCCAGAAGGAATGTATATATTTAGGGAGATCACAGAGGTTGACTATTAGAGAAAACCCTTTGTGCATTTTTGTTTGTGCAGCAACATCTGCCATGTTTGTGGAAATATTTGGTATCATCATATTGTGTGTGCGCGAGCCTGTGGGTGTGTGCTCTCCAACCTTGCGCTGGGCAGTGCGCAGGGCATCCACTGTGCTGCGCAGCATGTCCCTGTCTCTCTCCAGTGCAGCCCGCTCTCCTTCCAGGGTGGCGATGACTGTGGTCTGCATTCTGTGGAGCTCCGCTTGGCTTCGTAAGCGACACAACTCCTCCTCCATGGCCAGACCCTCAGACTGAAGAACCTGACAGAAATGCAGTTACAAACATCTAAAATCTGTATGTAAAGCATGCTCATTCACTAATAGTAGAAAACATTATCAAGGGTTCCTATAATTTTCCCATAATTGGCTGGTATGCTGTATAAATATTATTTCTAGGAAAGAACTACAGACCTACAGCTTTAGCGGAAGTGTTCAGTTAATACATTTCCTAGTGATTCCAGTTAAATGGCACACAACACAAAGAGGCTGTTGTTGGTGCACTGCAGATCTGATGAATGTGCAAAAGGCCAAATGATCTACAGATACTCTAGCAGCTTCGTGAGGCTTTACATTGACACATTGCTGCTCTGAGCAAAATGCAAAAATGCTCACAAAGACAACCTGCCAAGGTTCAAGTTTCACCATGTTTGCAAATATTTTCACTTGATATAAAGTACAGATAAGACTGACCAGAATTACAATATTTCTGCATTTATAAAATCACATTTTTGTTATATTATCATCACAACACAGAAACTTACCAAACGAAATAAAGTTTTTCACAACTGCACAAAGTTTTTGTGACAATCAATAAAACAGTTGTTTTTATGTTAGATATTTCAAGTGATGAGCAGGTAAAAAGGTATGATCAAAATAGATCCGCAAAGGCATCTATATAAAATCAAAAAACTACAATACATTAATTTTTATGTATTTTTTGTTTCTGTCCAATTTTGTCCTTTTTTATAGATTAAATTCAAGTGGAAGAGTCTGACAAGATCCAGCATGGGTCACAAAAACATACCTGCAAGTGGTCAGAAAGGGATTTCCAAGGAGCGATCCAAATGTTTGCTTAGCACTGAAAGCAGTTTATAGCTGCATGAGGACTTTAATTGGATGGCAGTTCAGGTTTTGCATTTAATGGGTGTTGCTGCAGAAAACTCTGATTGCACCTCATACTGTCTTACGAGATACTGTTATCATTATAAGCAAATCTATGAAAATATAACTTACCACCTTTTCAATTGCTTCACCAACCAGCAAACAATATCTACAGTCTCAAACTTAACAGCTCAATCCAACCATACCTCTATCTGCCTCCGGGCCTCCACCAGACCCTCTGCAGCTTTCTTCAGACACTGCAGCTCAGCCTCCAGAAGCACCAGGCGTTGCTCAGCCTCCCAAGTTTTCCTGCTTTGTTCTCCCAGCTTAGACTGCACATCCTGGGCCATCTTCATCTGTCTCTCGGCCTCCTCTTGGGCCTCTTGGAGTCGGTTTGTCAGAAGCTCCACATGAGGAGCAGACAGGGAACGTAGATCCAGGTGTGTAGCTATAGTCTCTACTTTATCTTCAACAGGATGCTTTTGGATTTCTGAACTTGTTGACAATTCAGTCTTTTCTTTCTTTGGCTCACTTTCTTTTTCCTGTTTCTCCCTTTGTTTCTGCCCTCCCTCTGCCTCTCCTCTCCTGTTGGTCTGGATCACCTCATCACCTTCATCCTTTCCCCTTTGAACATGGAGAACCTCCTCACCAACTCCTGCTTCACGGTGTGTCCCAATGGCTTCTTCTCTTTTCTCCTTGGCTTCCATCATCCTAACCCTTCCTTCCCCCTCTCCCCTGCAGGATTCAGAGCCCTGGACTCCTCTCACCACCTTCTCTTCCTCCTCCACCTTCTTTCTGTCTGGCATCTTCACTCCTTCCTCCTTCCTCTTGTCGTCTAGGTGTTGAAGTTTGGTCACAAGCTGTTCCAGACGCTGTTTCAAAGTGGCATTTTCATTCTTCAAGTTTTGAAACTGAAAAGCATAATTGGAGAAAAATTTAGAGGCATTTTAGAAGCTTTGAATTTCTCAGTTTTTATTATTTTGTCCTTGTTTCCTTTCATGTGCTGAAAGTGAATGGACTTGAATGCATGGTGGGTAAGAAAACTGAAATCACCTCCTGTTCTTCAGAATACATCCAGGTTCAATACAAAAGAGAAGAAAAATGAAGTAAGAAGAAATGAAAGAAGGACAGGCAGGAAAATTACTGATCAATTTAAATGATCTTTGGATATAACAATAGCATACAAGAGCACTCCTCTATACAAATAACTACAGAAAACTCAGTACGGACTGAAACTCGTCTGAAAACGCTGTCAAGCAGCAGCGTTCACAAATTACAGTTCAACACACACACACACACACACACACACACACACAAATGAAATGAAATACACAGTCAGTTTGAACAGGTGCACAACTGGCACCAAAAGTCACATGAAACATGATCCTATTAGCCTTTAAAAAGCTGATTACCGGTGATTTAATACAACTGATGTGGCTACTGTAGTCACATCAGTTGTATTAAATCAGTTACATCTAATTACAATATTTCTTCTTAGGTAATGTAAAAAACCACATTAATGTATCACAATCGGACTGGTTATTTTAATCATAATCTATTTAGTATTTATTATTGGAAATATTTTTTTTCAAAGTGTTGGAATACTAACAAATTCTTACTGCAGGTTTACAGTAGAGCTGTGGTATATCATTATCTGCAATAATAACGGTTTACATTTTTACGTGGTATAAAAGTGTTATATACATCAATAACATATCAACACAATGCTTTTAAGTTAGCTAGTGCACACAATGACAGAACCACAGACATGTCTGAAAGCAAGAGCGGTGTGTCAGCCTCCGATGATGATTTAGTAAAAAGTGACTGTTCCTGCTAAAGGAACAACAAACTTGAGGCAAAACACACTATCGAGTACAACCAGGCTATGAAGGCACACGAGGAGGAAGATTCTAGCGTCTGCTGATGTACAATCCAAAAGTAAACGAAAGACTCCACCAAGCTGGAGCACTCACTAGCTGCACTCCATAAGACAGGAAGCACGAAGGAAATTACTGATGTTACATGGCAGTAAAGTACTGTAGGTCTTTAAGCAAATGTTTAAAAATCTCAACCCAAGATGCAACAGCCCAGGTAGAAAATATTTTTCAATTTTGTTATGTGACAATATTGTGCGAGTTACAATGTTAACTTACCTTAGTTACGGTTAAACTGAAGTACTAACCAGTTAAATTATACTTTGACTTTCGAGGCAAAACACTACATAGGCTTCCTTTGTGCTTACATTTGACTGATGCTGTGTCACTACTATTGTACTATTATGCAGCTGCTGCTTGTGACAACCAATTCACACTTTGAATTAGGTAGTTTGTCATCAGTGACAGTAGCTCACTAAATACCCAGGAGGGTAAATACCCTTTATTTTGTTTGCACTAATAAATGTTGCAGCCTGCAAGTTACAATTCAATTCAATTCAATTCATCTATCCAATTCAATTTTATTTATATAGCAGCAAATCACAACAGTCGCCTCAAGTCAGTATATTGTAAGGTAAAGATCCTACAATAATAAAGAGAAAATCCCAACAATCAGTCAGCAAGAACTTGGCAACAGTAGGAAGGAAAACTCCCTTTTAAGAAAAAGAAACCTCCCACAGAACCAGACACAGGGAGGGGCAGCAGTCTGCCATAAACCTAATCTTAAAAACAGAGAGGGTGTCTAAACTGGTAGCTCGTTGCACAGAAGAAGGGTCTGAAAGCTGCAGGCTCTGCCGTCCATTCTAATTTTAAATACGTTAGTAATCACAAGTAAGCCTGCAGTGCGCTATTGGGGTGACACGGCACTATGAGGTCTTTACGATAAGATGTCCCTGTCAGTACTCTAGCTGAAGTGTTTTGGATCAACTTAACGCTTGATAATGAATTACAACAGTCCAGCCTAGAAGTAATAAATGTATAAACTAGTTTTTCAGCAGCACTCTGAGACAGGATGTTTCTAATTTTAGAGATATTGAGCAAATGCAAGTAATCAACATGTTTGTTTAATATGTGCACTGAAGGACATATCCTGGTCAAAAATAACTCCAAGACTCCTCAAGGTGTTACTGTAGGCCAAGTCAATGTCATTTAGAATAAGTATCTGATTTATAAGCAGGAAACTCAAGGTCATTCAGGTCTTTATGTCTTTACGACATTCCTGAAATATTATAACAGACATGCCCAAAATTTTTGAGAATAACAAAATTATTGGTTTTCACAAGGTTTGCTGTTTCAGTGCTTTTAGAGCTTTTTGTCAAATGTTTCTATGATATACTGAAGCATAATTACAAGCATTTCATAAGTTTTAAAGGCTTTTGTTAACAATTACATATCTGCAGTGTTGGTCCTTCTTTTTCAAGACCTCTGCATTTGCCCTGGTATGCTGTCAATCAACCTCTGGGCCAAACCCTGACTTATGTCAACCCATTCTTGCATAATTATTGCTTGGAGTTTGTCAGAATTGGTGGGCTTCTGTTTGTCCAGCCACCTCTTGAGGACTGACTACAGGTTCTCAATGGGATTAAGAGCTGGGGAGTTTTCAGGCCATGGACCCAAAATTTTGATGTCTTGTTCCTCAAGCCACTTAGTTATCAATGTTGCCTTATGGCACACCACCCCGTCAAGCTGGAAAAGGCACTGTTGTTCACCAGCCATTGCTGAATAGTTGGGAGAAGTGGATCTAGGAGGATGTTTTGGTGCCAATTTTTATTCATGGCTGTGTTCTTAGGGAAAACTGTGAGTTGGGCAACTCCCTTGGATGAAAAGAAACCTCTCGCACAAATGAACTCAGGGTGCTTTACTGCTTGTGACACAGGACTGACTGTAGCCCTCACCTTTTCTTCTCCACACAATAATTTTTCCAGATGCACCAAACAACTGAAAAGGGGCTTCATCAGAGAAAATGACTAGTAGTTCAATCCCTGTACTTTCTCCAAATTATCAGTCTGTCCCTGTGTTCAGATGCTCTCACACCTGCCTGCTGCCATTCCTGAGCAAGTTCTGTACTGGTGGTGCCCAATCTCACAGCTGAATCACCTTCAGAAGATGGTCCTGGGGCTTGCTGTACTTGGGCACCCTGAAGCCTTCTTCACAATAACTGAACCGCTCTGCTTGAAGCTCTTGATGATCTGATAAATGCTTGATTTAGATCTTATTAGCAGCAATATTCTAGCCTGTGAAGCTCTTTTTATGCAACACAATCTCCAGCCTTGTCCTCATAAAGACTTTCATCTGTGTTAACTTCAGGATCACTGAAATGATGTTAGCAGGTCCTTTTACGGCAGGGGGGAAATGCAGTGGAAATTATTTTTGGGGATTAAGTTAATTTTCATACCAAAGAGGGACTTTGCAATTAACTGCAATTCATCTGATCCCTCTTGATTACATTCCAGAGTATATGCAAATTGCTATCATAAAACTGAAGCAGCAAACTTTGTGAAAACCAACACTTGTGTCATTCTTAAAACTTTTGGCCATGACTGTAAATGCTGTGTGTGTCATCTCGCTTCATGGATAGATAGAGGTGGGTATCATCTGCATAGCAATGAAAATGTATGCTATGACTTCTAATAATACTGCCTAAGGGAAGCATGTATAATGTAAATAGAATTGGTCCTAGCACAGAATCCTGTAAAACTCCATAATTAACCATAGTGCATGAAGAAGGCTCCCCATTAACATGCACTAACTGGATATGGATATTCAAACCACTGCAGCGTGCTCTAATCACTATTTACCTGTTGCGCCAGTATTTTTTATAGTGTCATAAATATCATTGTTGCAGATTACCTTGAAATATTGTGATATTATTTTAAGGATATATCATCCATTCCTAGATTATATTTTCTGGGAAAACGCAGAAGCTATTTAGATTAGGAAACAGAGAAGCCGTTTATGAGGTGAATTTTGAAAAGGTAACCAGCTACTGTAGCCTTTTTTTATGTTTTAAAGCCACTGTTTATTCCTGTGTTTGCTTCATAGAGGGCAGCAAACAAAAATAACCCAAACATATTACCACCTACATTATTAGGTGAAACGTGTTAGCACATTTACTAGCAAGTTCCCCATAACATCTTAGTGAACTAGTTAAATAAGTAACAGTTAATGAGAGTAGGATTATTTGCCACCTAAAATAAAATACAGCAATACTTATTTTCTTTCAGCTCCCTTTTTGTGTCCACCAACTCCACCTAAACTGCTGAATGCTTTATGTTCATTGTCAGTCATCTGGTGTTGGGCAAGTAGTGTACACTGTATTTTTAAATCTTTAAAATTTCCTCCTGCTACTGCCAGAGGCAGATGAAAGCAATGGGACTGACAACCAAAACAGTCAATTCTCATACCGGAAAATGGAAACAACAAGTGGAAATTAAAAAAAAATACTGAAGGTGGGTTGCACACTCTGCAAGCAATCCATTTCAAACACAAGTGAGCATTATTTTTGTAAAAATATTGAATACTGCTGCTAATTTTCTGCTGATGATAAATAAATAAAAACAAATTGATTCAGCACCAGAATTCTGCTCGACTACAACACAGAGCTACCCATCCACGCCATCAATTTATTATATATGGCTACATAATACATGTGGCAGAGAAGAGCTTTTACATTGGCAAAAAAAAGCAAAATTACTTATAAATGCATTAGCGTCAGAGCAGCTTACTATCCCTCAACAATGTGAATGTTAGAACAGTAACTGTTTCGCCCAGCCTTCAGTTTTCTCTGTGCTCACCTCCCTGAATGTTTCCTGATGCTTCATCTCCAGGCAGGCCGGCTCATCCTTTGCATCTTGTGAATCAGCCTGCGGTGAGGGGAGATGTGTATTTAAGGCCTTCATTTGTTGCGTCCTGTTTTTCCTGCTTCATTTACATCTTTAACAGCTCAGATAGATTCAGAGATGGTAGGTCTACTAGCATCATCATTAAACATTCTTAATTGAAAAAAATTTTTCCCAACATAATGATCCTATCAATTATAAGATACACAAGGGAATTGGAAAAAAAATATTATAAAACCTGCTTTGCATGTTATCAAGTTGAACATGTTATTCTAAAGCTCTGTAATTTCTCTCCTGTCTCTGTGCATTACTGTGATTACACTCACCAGCCACTTTATTAGGTATACCTGTTCAACTGCTCATTAATGCAAATATCTAATGAGCCAATCCTATGGCAGCATGTCAGTCCATTTAGACATGCTGATTTGATCAAGATGACCTGCTGAAGTTCACGGAAAATAAAAATTCCCTTCATTTTGCTTTCACACATAAAATGCTGTTCAGTACATTTTAATATCGTCATAAGTATCATAGTTGCAAATTTCCTTGAAATATGATATAATTTTGAGGATATATTGCTCAAGTTCAAACTAAGCATTAGAATTCTAAAGGGGATTTAAGTAACTTTGGTCTGAAAATATCACTAGTGCCATGGTTCATGGTGCCAGGCGGGATGGTATGAGTATTTCAGAAACTGCTGATACGCTGGGATTTTCCCACACAACCATCTCTGGGATTCACAGAGGACGGTCTGAAAAAGATAAAATATCCAGTGAGCAGCAGTTCTCTGGGGAAAAATGCCTTGTTGATGTCAGAGGAGAATGTCCAGACTGCTTCAACCTGCTAGGAAGGCAACAGTAACTCAGAATATGAATTACAACTAAAGTATGCAGAAGAGCATCTCTAGATGCACAATGCACTGAAATGTGAAGGAGATGGGCTACAGCAGAGGACCACATTGGATGCCATTCCCAGCACCTAAGAACAGGAAACTGAGGGCACAATTCAGACTGGCTCACCAAAATTGGACAGTAGCAGAGTGGAAAAGCTTTGCCTGATATGAAGAGTCTCAATTTCTACATTTGGATTGTAGGCTCCGAATTTAACACAAGCAACATGAAAGCATGGATCCATCTTGCCTTTTATCAGCTGGTGGAGGTGGGGATTTGATGGCATAGGAGATATTTTTTGGCGCACTTTGGACCTCTTTGTACCAATTGATCATCATTTAAATGGCACAGCCTATCTGAGTATTGTTTATCCCTTTATGACCACAGTGTACCCACCTTCTGATGGCTGCTTCCAACAGGATAATGTGCTATGTCACAAAGCCCAAATCATCTCAAACTGGATTCATGAGCATGACAATGAGGTCACTGTGCCCAAATGGCATCCAGTCACCAGATCTCAATTCAATAGAACACCTTTGGGATGTGGTGGAATGGCAGATTCTCATCATAGATGTGCCGCTGACTAATCTGCAGCAACTGTGTAATGCTGATTAGTCTCTGAGGAATATTTACAGCAGCTTGTTGAAACCACGCCATAGTGAATTAAAGCATTTCTGAAGGCTAAAGGCTGTCCAACGTGATACTAAGTGTACCTAATGAAGTGGCCAGTGGGCGTAAACAACCTAAAGTACTTTATCAGCCAATTTAAGCTGGACTTCTTCACTATAAGTCACAATCTGCAACCTCTGAACTCTGACCTCCTGCTGGGCCTGCAACTCCTCCAGTCGCCTTTTCAGCTCTGCATTTTCCTGCTCCGCACCCAGTAGCCTCAGAGTCGAAGCTTCGCCCACTTCCACGCTCAGCGGCTTCTGATCTGAGACACAGAGAAGAGGAAATAAAGAATAAAGCAAGGAACAGAGGAACAGAAGGAGAGAGTGAGGTAGACAGGTGGAAAAAAAGAAACAGAGAAAAAGAAAAATGGATATATGAACTCAATTATTGCTGACTGATAACCCGTGGGAAAGTATTTCCTCCAAATATTTTCTCTTATCAGTTAATTAGAATGTCTTAAATGACAAGGTGCAGAGAGGCGGGTGTTCTGACCAATCACTTCACTCAGCTCATCGTCAGACTCCAGTTCTGATTGGAAGAAACGTTGCTGAAGCGCAACAACTGGAGCAGGAACGCTGCCCCCGCTGCTGCTGTGCCTCAGGTCCGCCTCGAGGCTCATGTTCATCTCCAGCAGTTCATCAACTCGCTGTCTCTCGGTGTCCCGCTCCTGAACACACACATACACACCATGCATTCATTCATCATATGAGCAAGAGACTTCAAGGGGCCTCCACACAACATGCATGGTAATAAAATGCAACTCTTCTGTCATATTTTTCTTCTAAGAAAATATGATAAACTCACAACGTTCAGCTCAAAAAAGTGCTCATTTGTATGGGAATGACAGAAATGCAAATTTTGCATCATCGCTCCACCCACCGCTTCCACATCCATGATTCTCTGACGTAGCAGAAGATTGTCCCTCTCCAGCTCACGTAGGGAGGAACAGCGCGCCCGAGCGTCCGCCAGTTGCTCTTCTAGAAGCGTTTTGGTTTCCTGCAGCGCTGCACACAGCTGCTGCTGTTCCTGCAGGGGGCACCAAACAGAGGCAAACAATGAAACTACACGATGACGTGCACACCATTTCACATATTCTGTGAAGACTGCTTTGTTCTGTAGCCAGCTCCTCTAATCTGTCACATCTATTACTGCTTTGGTCCCATGCAGTTCTCTATCATCACTTAAATGCACAAAACAACTTTAACACGTTTCAGCTGTCAACTGAATAGATGTGAAGATATTACGCAGCTCACAGTAAAGATACAGACCAGTATTGTTGAGGGAAAGAGTTAGAGGGAGCGATTGATCTACAAGTGAGCCACAGATGTTACAAGTATCAAAGTATGATCTACGACTGTGATTTTGGAGCTTGTATCCTGTGTAGGCATTTTCTGAATCCAGTGCTGGTGTCAACTTTTATTGAGACTGCTCCATTTTTTTTACTGACTTGCCGTTGAATAAGTTAACATTGATTGGTGCTTATTAATTGGAACCATGCGTGGTAGTTTCCATATAATAACCAGGAAACTGAGCTACAAATAGGAAAAGCTGTCAGTTTCTATCTAATTCCACATTAATCACCTATTAATGCAAACTTCAAAAAGTACACAACACACTGAAAAAGTAAATCTTCCAAAATGAAGTAACACAAGACAAAATTCTGAGAAACAGTATTAAGAGTTCTCATAGATTTTCTGTTTTTAAGCATGACTGTGAAAGCTAGCTGTCTAGCCTAATGTTGTTAGTTAGAAGAAAGGCAGTATTTTCAAAGTGTGTTAATAGTATCCTAATATATCAAAGCATCAAACAATATTACCTTACAAGATAATTACCTGGATATTCAATTAGCAATTGGGTGGTAAACCTTGATTTTTCCATATTATTACATGCTTGTTTCCACCTTATTACCCCATTATTACTGAGCTGTAACAGAAAGTGCTACCAAACCCACCCAGATGTCTCAAAATGACTAAACAGCGAAAAAATTCTTATATTCCTCAAACTTAATCAAATATTAGAACTGCCCTGACTTTGACCTGCAAAACATAAAACCAAAATGACCTCTTGCTCCTTTGTAATCTGCTCCATTATTCTGGCAAACAACCACAAACACTTGACATTTTCACCTAAAAAGAAAAATTCAGCAATCTGCAACAAAACAGCAGCAATATTTGCAAAATATAACTATGTCCTAAAGGATAAATCAGTTTTACACCTTTGACTTTGTTTTCACAGGTTTTAAGTTGCACTAATTTTTTACCCCAACTCAACAAAACTAGAACAAATTAAGACAGAGTAACAACCAAGAACACTTAAATAATCACACAAGTTGGAAACAAGCTAGCAGTCTAACAAGACTATAAAAAGCCACAATGTGTTAAACCAAGAGTAATCACACCCAAACTGTCAGCAAACCTCTCTGTCTAACTTTTTTGGCCTCCTCAGTCTCATTTTCAGCAGTATCCACACTTGTGAGTACAATGTTGTCACTACTGATAAGAAATGCAAATAAAATCCAAAATGTAACTACTGTAAATTACTGTTCCGAACTGATCTTCTTTTTTTAATGTGCAAACATTCAACAGTATTTCCCTAATTTCGACAGCTACATAAGATTCCATTGTGAATATGTAGAAATGAATTGTAGATGCACAGCATTAGAAAAATTCTCCCTTGTGGCTAATATGAGCAGTCACACTAATGTAGAATTTAAGCAGAATGAATCAAAAAAGACGAGGAAGGTGATGGTGAGGACACTGCAAAGTGTTTTACAAGGATATGAACACATTTTCTGCCCTGAACAGTTATAGTACCTCAGAATAAATCTCATTTGGGTGTAAAAGTTCCAATAACTGCAGCTGCTCTTTGTCAATGAAGCAGCTCCAGGCGGTAAATCCCAATGACATCACACAATATAATCCCATTCTTCGGCTTTGAGCTTTAGAGTTGTTCGTACTCACTCTTGATTGAAACCCTCAGGGCCGTAGGGGGGGAATATATGGCTTTTGAGATTAAGAGGTACTTCTTTTAAAAAATAATAGCTACTCAGAGAAAGATTTAAAAAGGGATCTTTTTGATGTGACCTTCGACAGTAATTTTTATATGAGAGTCTTTGTCAAGAGTGTATGTGCATCAGTGCAATGTGAGAATGATTTTGTCCTCCGTACATAACATGCAGCTAAAACAATTTATTCTGTGGTGGAGAAGTAGCTGTGCTGCTTGATTTCTCTCTGATGTGTGTGTGTGTGTGTGTGTGTGTGTGTGTGTGTGTGTGTGCGGTGTGTGTGCGCGTGTACCTTCAGTTGAGTG
>VUQJ01021823.1:83354-94317 GCA_015108635.1 Andinoacara biseriatus | reverse complement strand
AGCTTTGAAGCTCAGTCTGGAGCTGCTCGGACCGTGCAGCTCGCTCTCGGGCACAGTCCAGCTCATCCCGCAGTGCACGCATGCCCCTCACATCACCCTGCAGAGAACGGTTCTGCAGGCGCACATGCACACACACACACACACACACACACACAGATACACAGACAGATACATTCATACACCAGCTGGAATGAGGTCAAAGAAGGTTGTGAACAGATCTGGGATGCAGTAAAGCAAATGTTGACAAAGTCTGATACATAAAGAAGTATGTGTGTGTGTGTGTGTGTGTGTGTGTGTGTGTGTGTGTGTGTGTGTGTGTGTGTGTACAGTACTGAAATGTACTCACGAGGATAGAAGGAAATTGAAAAGACCCATATGAAAAAAAACAAGATGAACTTACATGTATTATATTTCTAATAACACTTTGTGCTATGATTTAGAACTAAAGTGATAAAATTAAGTATGAATCACGTAAGCAATATTATATGTGAACACAATGCAGAAAAGGTTGTGTAAAAAATGTCAAGTCTCATAAGACTTATATATAAAATGCTATTTGCTGCTGGACATAATGCAAAACTCTAATAACTGATTTATATTTCTTTTTCCTATGTGGGTAGTTTCACTGGCTTTTTGTATTCTATTAAGTATTAGATGAAGATAAAGGCATGTATCTTCATTTAAATTACTGGATATTTAAGACACCCCCAATATGCACCTTCATTATTTATTGTTTTAACAAGTCTGTAAGATTCTCTGCGGGAGGAGTGCCAAGGGGTAGCCAGTTTTCTTCTTGTAGAACCATTTCCTTACAGATGTTGTTCCCACATAGACATTAGAATTAGACATTAATCATTTAAAAGGGCAACCACCCATTTGAATTGTAATTATTTATGCGCATTATCAACAATGCTGATGGCAAGGTGCTGCAGTGCTTAGCGCTGTTGCCTCACAGCACAAAAGTTCCTGCTTTAAAACCAACTGCCAGCTGGGGGTCTTTCTGTGTGGAGTTTGCATGTTCTCCTCGTGCCTGTGGGGAATCTCTCTGGGTAGTACGGCTTCCTCCCACAGTCCAAAGACATACATGTTAGATTAACTAGTGATTCTAAATTGGGCATTCACATGAGGTAGATAAAGTACTTGAATGAATGTGTGTATGAATGTGTGGTTAAATGTGGTTATTGCAATTATTATTATATTGTCAATAAGACGTGAAAAGCACTATTTGCTTTCTATTTAAATTAACTAGAATAATTTTAGCAACCATTCTATTTTTGAAATTAATGTTTAAATTATATAACAAGTACGTTCTTACAGTTTACTTCTATATGGCAGACATATCTGCATAAGCAAATAATAATGACAAGTCTAGAATCTAGAAGTAGGAAAATGGAAAACGCAACTAGTATGGGAACATTATACGTATGATCATACCTGTAGTTTTGTTATGAGTCTAAACTTTCAAGTTCAGCTGGGAGAGTAGCAGCAGCCTTCTTCAGGCCAAAGTGTATCTGACTAGAAAGAGCCTAAGAGAATTTTTTCAACTCAAGATTCAAATTGTTTTGGATGATTCTGCATTATTGTGTTTAGGTCGAGTGAGCAATAGTCTAGCTGCTGTCAAATTAGTTATGTTGTATGCATGGTAAAGTCTTTCAGAGTCTGCACAGCAAGGAGCAAGAAACAAAAAAAAGGAAGCACACATCAGGTTTCTGTCTCTGTGCTGACCTCTAATGCATATCTGTACCTCTTTTTGGAGCTTCTGAAGCTGTTCCTCCATGGTCTGAATCTCCTGCTTGTAATCCAGTATCTGATCACCTTTATCTTCCCTAGAAAACATATCAGCACAAAAATGCAATTTCACAGTTTTTCTAAAGACCTTTTTTTTTCCTTTCGACTTGTATTAGTGATAAAGTGGCTGATAGAAATGCAATTAGAGTAGAAAGCGCTGTAATATTCTGAAACTGTACTTAGCACACTGCAGCATTTAAGATGCAGACGTTTAATAAGCTGTGCGAATTGGATTATACCCGTGAGTATCTCGTTTGGTCCCAACTCGTTGCTCAGTTTTGTGAATCATTTTCACACTCTTGTCGCTGACCTTTGTCACAGCTTTTCTAAAGCTTTTCTCCTGACTTATCATCTCAAGCACATACTACATGCTCCCACAAACACAGACTTACAGTTGTTGTTTAAGCCGGCGGAGTTTGGCCTTGCTGTCTGCCAGCTGGAGTAGCAGACCTTGGGGTGAGTCCTCGTTGTGGCCACCAAAGGGCCCTGTCATGGAGTCAGACTGGGCCTCTCGGTCCCGACACAGCTCTGTTATTCTCTGGGAGGAAGAGAGAGAGAAAGATCAGTGATTGATGTGGAAAAGGATACAAAAAATGGATGTGGGTTGAGGACTAAAGGCTCAAAAACATATTCCTGAAAATCTCTGACAGTGAAAACAGTAAGCAGTTTGCGCTTCACTAGATGCCAGTAAAGGTAATACTACTGTTTTGCAGCATATGCACATGCACTGAGCTTGGGATGCTGTGATGTCTTAAAATGGTTTAGACTGTTTGAGGTTTTGTGATGTATAATTTAACTCAGGTGGTGTTCAAAATACAGCAGCGGAAATTTCACACACAAGGGTTAAATGTAGCAGGCAGCTTGCTATAGGGAGTATGTTTTATCAAAATTAATGTAGAATGGTCTTCTACATGGTTACAGTATTCATATCACAAAGAGCAAGGTGAGATGGGGTTTCATTAGGGCCTATTTGAATCAGTTGAATTTATTTGATAAAAATTTAAGATCTTACGTTGCTTTGATCTCATTTTAAGGTCGTAGCAAATGCCTTTTAATCCAATAGAAGCTTAAGACAGTCTCAATTAAATTTCAGCGGATTCAAGGATTCAGAATGTGTTTGAGATCAGAAGGCAGGAACATGAAGTGGAATCTGAGGTGCATTTATAAATGACTGTGGGGTCTTTGCTATTTCAAAGAAGGAAAGTTATAGTGTTCCATACACTATTTTTTTCTTAAATACTTACACTGTAGTCTGTTATCTCCAATCCACCAGCATGCATTTCATTTTCCAATTTATTGTTACTTAAATCACATTAAACCTTTTGACCACAATGCCATTCCAATCCCACAGTGCACTAATGTTTTCTGAATTTTAATTTGTTCTACAGGCTGTTCAGCAGAGATTTCACCGATACCAGCTTTTGTTGGTTAAAAGGCAGAATTACTACAGCTGTAGGAGGTAATCTGTGGCTACAAAACATCTAAAAGGTCTGGGCAGCATCTGGTATGAAATGTTAATCCAACATGAAACAATGAAGCTCTGATGAAACAACTGATTCACTTAGTGAAATTTAATTTAGGTGATTAAATTTTAATTTCTTCAGAAAAAAAAACAACACATTTTTAATTCTTCTTATCACACTGGCATGATAGAAGAAATCATAAATGTCCAATTTTTGCATTTTTATCCATCTGAGTTCTCCAGTGAATCAAACTGGGGACAATCACTTTAGGGCACAATAAAGCAGTATGAAATCCATACTCCCACACCAATGCAGTTGCACCCACAGTGGGGTCTGCCTCCATCTGTCTGAACAGTTGATGCAGTAATTTGGTGTTCCTTCCAATCAAATATTATAAGCATTATTAATTTCTGTCTTATTTGCTCATTTGCTCTCTTGCCAAGATTTAGATGAGCTGTTCAACACTGTCGTGTGTGGTAGCTAGCTTAGAATAGCCCACAGAAACAGGAAGAGCCAGTGGTCTGGCTCAGCCAAGGGTTAAAAATCCACCTACTAATCATTCACTTATTATCAAGAAAAGTACACAATCTAATAAATGCTTAACTTGAGATAACCTTGGTAGAACTGGTTGCACATTTCAATGTAAACCGCAAACTGCCCTCAAACTACAAATCAATTTTCCCCTCGGAGATCACAGAGCTTAATTATCTGATGTGTTTTATGATTCTTGTAACTATTCCTTCTTCAGTGCACCTCAGACTTCAGGTTTATATTAAAAATGACAGTGGGTTGTGTGCTAGAATAATTTTGCGCTGTGCTGCTTTGCAACTCCAGAAAGTCACAGATTGTTTCACAGGTGCTGGTGGGAAGAATTAGTTATATTTGTATTATTGCAGGCTGATTCTTTCCCCATGAGTCTTTATTTACAGCTAACAGCTACTGGCTGCTTCATGAGAGTGGTATCAACACTGTCATCTATCTTTTGGTTAAAAAAAAAGGCAAGTGTCAAGCTATTTTTTTAAGTGTTTATGTATGCATACCTCCAAGTGTGTGTCTCTCTGTGCCAGCAGGCTTTGGATCTGTTTAGCCATGGAACTAAACACCAGCTGTAAGTCTGCACCTTCAGTCTCTACTAGCTCCTCCCACTGAAGTGGCAGCACCACACGAGGATCCTGAGTTACCTGCAACGACGAGAGTTTTTTAGGTCGGTCCCTATGACATAATCAATATACATCTGGAACACCTGGCAGTGCAAGTGCTGTGTGAATACCAAGCATCTGAACAACAAAAAGAAGAAGAATTCTCACATTTCTATGTGTAGAAAAATGCTGGACTAATGCATGCAAAGCTAGTGATCATGTTGACAGGTTTAAAAATGTTCTCGGGTGGAAGCCATGCAGAAAAGAAAGCAGGGGGTGCATCCATTCACACAGAAAGAGCACCCCTCACCTCTGTGATTTGTTAGGCTGAAAAACCTGGGGAGAAAAGGCTGGGAGGCAACACGCTGTTACTGTAATTCTGTCACTCTGCCATGCAAAATGCTGTTTTTGTAATTCTAACAATTATTCATGGGGGGTATTTTTAAAAGAAGCAATTTAGCCTTTCTGCCTTATTGGAAAGCATGGTGGACAGTGACAGAAAAAAGATGAAGGGAGACAATGATGTGACAGAGGGGAAGGTGGAGAGGTGGACATGAGAGGTAGAGGATCCAGCTTAGAGTGGCAGCAAGGGGCACCCAGAGGTCCTTAAAAGGCTGCCAGCTGAATGACAAGTAGCTCATTTTCACAACTCAGTTGAAGCACCAAGAAAAGGTATAACAGTTGCATTCTCTCTGCCTACAGGGCAGACAGTGAAGGGATTCTTTGCTTAATCATGTTTGGGAACAAAAATCCTCCTAGAATTTATTTTTCTTTTTTAATGAGGGCTTTGATTTGATCAATTGCAGTTACTTACTTGCTGAATACAACTGGCAATGGCAGCCTGGGTTTCAATGTCCAGAGACTGGATCTGCTGAATGAATGTTTCCTTCTTCTCGCACTGTGGACGTGGGGGAAAATGGAGTCAGGTGTGTGTGTTAGATCAAACTACTAAAGTGTTTTCACAGGTTTTCTTGGGGTTGGCCAGGAGGGATACTTATGAGAACATAGCAGGGGATGCTTTAGGAGGAAGACTGCTGTATGAATCTCCTACAATTCAGACTTTTTGTAAATTGATTAGAACCTTGAACTGTTGTTAGACAAGCTTATTACACCACTTTATTGTGAGGGCTGAAATTGCCCTCTGTACTAGGTTGCCAGGATATATATAAGACTAAGTCTGATGCTAGTAGTGATGCTAATAAAACTGTAATGGTCCCGCGTTGTTTCTCTGTGGGTTTAGTGATTCCTTTTGCTTTTTGTAATATTAGTTAGGTTATTATTTTCCTTTGTCCCTTATTATATCCTCTGTATATAGTCTATGTTTGTATTCTGGCTCATCTTCTTGGTTATGTAAGATTTAGTTATGAGCTTTTGTGACCCCTTTCTGCTTCCCCAGTCGTGTCTCTCTGTGTCCCGTCTCCATGATTGTCTGGTTTTGATAATCCCATTCTGTTCCTTCTATCTTATGTCCATGTTTGTTTTTTCATCTGTCAAGTTCGTATGTCTCACTCTTAGTCTCAGTGTTAGCTATATTTCCTGTTTTATTTTGGTAGTCTTTGTCCTGTGTGTTTGGTGTTCAGTTTTGCTTTCCCCAGTCTCGTTTCCCCAGTGAGTTTCAGCTGTATTCCCTGGTGTGTCTTGTCTCCCTGATTGCTTCATGTGTATATACTGTCTGAGTCTTCCTCTGCTCTTTGTCATGCCTTCCTCTCGTGCCTGTGTCCTTCCTTGCAGTGTGCTTTTACCTAGAAGATTCTAAGTTGTGAAATCCTTGCTCCTGACCTGTTTTGTCTGCATTTAGTGAGAGCCCAGCAATAAAGCTATTTTGAGTTTAAGTCCTAGTCTTCTGAGTCCTGCATTTGGGTCCTTCTCTGCCTGCCACACAGCCAGTTCATGACAAAGACAAACAGCAATTCAGTGCAATGAACCTGAGCTGAAATTAGAAAAGGAATTGAATCACATTCATCTGGAACGAGTTAACACATAACAGCGCACAACAATCTCCTTATCTTATTACCAGGAGAATTTTTTCCTTCAGGGCATTCTCATAAGACTTAAGCAACAAATGTATATAGTTAGGTTTAGGGAAACTGCATTTTGGAGTAAAAAGGCACTTTTTCAAAAACATTAACTACGTCTTAGAATGCCGGTCTGGCAGAAAGCAGTGAATTCAAATTTTTGCTAAGTGCAGAAAATAAGAGAAAAACTGCAGAGTGGTCTATAAAGTTCAAGCTGTGGGGATTTGAAGTGATGTTGAGGGAAATAAGTAAAATAACATGACATTTCTTGTGTAAGTCCTCCTACTCTTTTTTAAGTAACATGCACAACCCTGCTGTGGTCATTATCAGCCTTCAAAATAGCATGACGGTCATGTGAGTGTATGATCACCTGAACTGCACTTCCTAGTAAGAGCAGCAGCAGTCGCCTGAGCTCCTCCACGGCTGCCTCTGAGGACACCGAAATAACTGTCATCATCATCATCATTATCATCATCATCTTCACCCCCCCAGCACAATCCTTCTTATCATTATCACCTTAATGTGCTTCACAGATAGCTGAGATATGGACTCAAACATAAAGTATAATTACTTTCTCCCTGCTGAGAGATGTGGCACTGATAGGATCGTGTTGTTATCTTATACCTGTTAGGGGGTCCTGCCCCAGAATGGCAACATTTGGGAGAGGCATGAGTATCAACTGCTGCAAATCTTCCTGAAAAAGAAAAGAAATGTAAAGAGTTCAGAAATCAACAGGCAGGTCCTGTTCTTCTGCCCACAGTTAGCTGAGATAAACAAAAACACAGGAAGTTTCCACTAGCCAGCTGGAATTTGTTGCGTAAACAATTAAGAGATACCTGATAAGAATATATTTTTTGTTCTTAGAGGTTGGGGATATTTTGTACACTTTCAGTTTAATATATTTCAGTGCATCTTATTCTCTATGTGTAACAGAAACAAAGAAAAACAATATGATGATACCACTGAATACCAATCCTGCAGCTCAACCACTTAGCACTTCTACTGTTGCCCTTGTGGGAATAGCACATGGGTAATGTGGGTAATGTGACAACAATGCAGACGCACTGACATAATCTACAAGATCACAAGTGACATCCTATATAACCAGAACACATTACTAGGAGCAAATCAAAGCAATCATGAGTACTGCCAACAAATCTGCAAGCTTGTATAGATCAGCTTGTCACAGATATATTAGTATTAGTTTTTACTCAGGAAAAATACTGTAGAATACAGTAGAAAATGTAACTGTATGCAAAATTCCTTTTGGAGGTGGCAGACTTCAATAAGGAACCATCTCCTTAGTGTATCTGCAATGACTGGACAAATACAATATAATTATCACCAGAGGTCAGAGAAGAATGACCACACTGCTTTTGTTTTGTGGGTCTCTTTATCATCTAGGAGTTCAAGGTGCCGATTAAACATGTCATCCAGGTTATGGTAATCTCAAGGGCTTGAAAAAAAGGGCAACTGCACTTTGATCTTTTGAAGATGTTTCACCTCTTATCCAAGAGGCTTCTTCAGTTCTAAAATCAATAGGTGGAGGGTCCCTGGGATTTAAATCCAAGTGGGGGGGTTGTCCCCTTTGGAGGTGGTCATTGACCCACTAGTGATCACGTGAATCATCAAGAGTTCATGTGTGAAAAAAGGGTCATTACCCCAGGGGTTTTGGGCGAAACCATTGTGAGACCTTACCCCACCCCATCATGTGACCTATTTAGGTCACCTGAAGTAAGGCGTGTGTGGGGGTTGAGGGGCCTGGGAAGAGATCTCAAGACTGCACTGTAGGTGGGTGACAGCTGGTGTCATAAGCCACCACCCTGTTCAATGATGGTCGTTTACAGTGGACATAGATGGCTTATCTGACAAAGCTGCCACATAAAGGATAACAATGCTGTTCCTTTTGTCATTCTTGTTCTCCCCAGTTGGTGTTTTGACTTTTTTTCTCGTGCATCTTTGTTTATTTAATAAAGGCCCAGTTGGGATAACCACATGTTTTAAGAGCTTTCTTTACATGCTTGTGTTCCTTTTCTTTCCCTGAAACATTTTTGGCCTGGTGTTGTAGGGTCCTGATCACCTCATCTCAGTTTGTGTTCTGGTGGGTGGCAGGAGTCAAAGAGTAGGTACTGGTCTGTGTGTGTGTAGGCTTCCAGTAAACTTCAATGTTGAGGCTTCCATCTTCCCCAATGTGCACAGCACAGTCCAGGAATGGTAACCAGTTAAATGCAATAACTGGTTAGATCTGAACTTTTGTTTCACGTCATCTTTCCTTTGCTCTACCTATGTATGTATGTATGTATGTATTTATTTATTACATTTTCACTGTCCTTGTCAAAAAGGGCTAATGTGCCAAAAAAAACACATTTTCACTATTGTCTTGATTATCTCAGCTGAGGGAATGCATACATTACAGAAAAAACATTTCAAATTTTAAATGAACTAAATCCATTAAATCTCTGGCTTCTGATTTTGGACATTTTCCTGCATGGTCCTGGGCTACAAAGTATTTTTAATGCGTTTCAAATTCAGGAGATTCAGGACAACCAGAAGGTCCACCAACACTGTGTTCAGCTTGTTTCAGCGAGTCGTAATTTGTGCTTTGAGCTTTTGGACAAATCTCCTGGCAGACTCAAATGACGCTGTATCAAGCTGGACCACAGACGCCTCAGACATTTCCCATCCAGAAACCTGGCTTCTTTGGCAGCAGAAAGAAATATTTGTCATGTGACCCTGCAGCGCCTTCCTCCTCCTACATTGCCATCTAGTGCATCGCTAGTATAGAGGGTGATCATCCCGTTACTTTACCACTTAATTTAGTTGATCTTAAACTTAAAAAAAAAAAAGAGCAGAACAACTTCCCCGTTAATTAAAATCATTTCTGTCAGAAAGCCACACACTGATGCTGGCTAGCTCCTTTCCCAACTGCTCGGAAAGACTGTTCACAACCTCCTCACATCCATCAGTGCAAAATCACAAGAGTCCACATGCAAGTCACAGTTACAGCTCTCTCAGCTGCTTACTGTAATTTATGAACTGCACAGGGAGAAAGGCAGGGACTCCCTTTAGCAACTGGCATGTGCAGCAAACCTTATGTTTCCGCTCCTTCAGGGCGTGCAGGATAGCACGCCCTGAAGGAGTTTTGAGTTGGTCATCATGCAGCTCATGGCTGATGATGCCAAACAGACTTCTGCAGGAGATTAGCCAGACCGATAATTATATAGAAGCTGCTTGTTGTCATTGGCACGGTAATGTCTTTGCATGGGCAATTCCCTGTCGGGCAGCACAGCCAAGAAACATACTGGGTTATATTTGCTTGAATGCCTCCTGCACTTGATTTCGTACATTATCATTTGGTACAATACAAAAGAAAGAGGTCGACAGTACGAGTAATGTTCAGTGATTTCCAGGGCAGTTACAGTCAAGGGTAATTTCTAAAGAAAGCAGATTTTTCATAAAGGAAAAGCCAAAAAAAGAAGGAATTAGCTATATAGAGCAGTCCTGAAATTGAGATATAACGCATTCATCACACTGCTAGCTCCAGTTAACACATGAATTACATTCCATCTCTATGATCTTCTCCAAATCCTGCCATTTATATTATATTGTTTGGATTGGTGCTTGTTTCAATTTTTGCCACAGATTTGTTTTTCTCTGTTTTCCCCTGGTTTTAATTTTTGGCCTTATTTAAAACAGATTAGTAGAGACATCATTTACTGGATGTTCAGCAGCCTTAAAAAAATATCAGAGTTTACCAAGGACAGAGATCTTTAAATGTGGAAGGTCAATAAATTAGTAGTCAAGAGAAATTAACATTTAAAATCCCATTAACAGAGAGCAAGTGTCTCATTCAGTGGCAGTAAATGGAGCAAAAGAAAAGAGAATAGATTAAGAAAGACATAGGAGGACAGAATACAGTCAGCTAGAGTACAGCACATTAGCATATAATGAAATTAAACCAATAGAATAGAACACTTGCAGCATAGCACTCATAAATTTTACAGTAGGTTATATGAGTCCAGTATAACCTACTGCATCTACAGTACAATAGATGTGCACAGCCTTCACTTCCCACCCATGACGTCTACACAAATAACTCAGTTTCTATAGAAGAGAAGCTGAGGTCACAGCCGATATCAAGCCCTGCCAAGCTGCACACTGTTTCTGTGGCTTAAGCTCTCCACACTTTTGTCATTATATTGCACACACTCTCTCACATAAATACATCAAGAGCATTAAACAGTCAAAAAAAAAAAAAAAATAGTGAGAAGTAAAACTGTGACCAATGTGGAACTAAATGTCTGCAGAGACAGTGGAGCCTATTCTGAACGCACCTGGTGAAATTCTAGTATAACATCAGCTAATTTGAGCTTGTCAATTATTTGCCACTGTGTTGTGTTGCTAGGAGCTTTCAAGGGACATTAGTGATTCACTGAAAATTAGGAACTGAAACCTTCTAGACCCGTGTTCTTTTGTTGTGTGACAAGCAAAGCAGTGTATGCTCAGTCCACCTGACTTGTGCTTCAGGATGCTTTCCTCGCTGAGAGCTGTGGTTTTC
>VUQJ01021823.1:63781-73893 GCA_015108635.1 Andinoacara biseriatus | reverse complement strand
TATTTAGCTCATCTTAATGTCTTGGCATGCCAGGATGGACTAGAAAAGTCAAAAATCTGTTAGAACTTAGATGTGTAGAGTGTCTGATTGGCTGTGGGGAATGATGGTGCATCTTCAACATTTGAAAGCACTTCCTGTTCCAGACTTAGTTAGGCTATTTAAACAGAATGTGCTGTCAATGCTGGCATTTTGCAAAGGAATGAAAGTGCATGTTTGATTAAAAGCTGGAAATCAATGTAAACCAGTGAGGTTTTTCTTTCTGTCGGTTGTCATGGCAGTCCGTGCGTCAGTAGACAACCATCATTTAAAATTCTGTTTTTTGCTTCTTCTTTTTTTTTTATATGTGTGTGTGTGTGTGTGTGTCTGTGTACTCCCACACTGTGACAAGTGCTTAAAGAAGGAAAAGATACAGAATAATTTAAGCACTTCTCTGTGTACACAAGAAACTCAAAGCAATATTATATAATAACTCTTTTTTTTTTTTGATTATTCACCTGTATTAAGATGACTGACAACACACCCGGGCCAGTTGAGTTCATCAGCTCCATGTAATAGTCGGTCAGAGCCTGCCTACAGCCACGGCTGTACAGATTGAGCTCCTCTGATTGGTAGTCATAGTTGTAGTAAGCGTTGTTATCTGTCAGGTGGTACTGCAGGCAGGGCCGTGGGGAGGCAGGGTTGCAGCAGCTGAAAGGAACTCCATCCAGCAGGTAACGGCCATCCACGTTACTCCGGATACGACTGTAGACGGATGAAAGAGGAAAAGCATGAAAACCAGGAAGAGAGACAGATTTAAAAGCAGAGAGAAGTGAGAGAAGAGGAAGTGGAAGAAAGGTTAGGAGGTAAATTCATCATAAAACCAGTTAAAGGCCAACTGCTAGCTCAATGTACGCTTGAGCAGTGCCTCTATACAAGTGTCATCATGTCACAACCTTTCTGTTTGTTCATTCCTTTTCACTTTCCTATCTTTGACCAACCTTTCTCTGCTTGCTGTACGACCAACCTTTTCATCGATGTCTATCATTTTCTTCGAAAGTAAAGGCCAGAACTATTTTTAATATACTCTTCCTTTACCCTTAATATCATTTTTCGCTCTCTCGCTCTCTCTGACATATTGTTTGACCTTTCTGGATGGGAAGTCTGCTTATCATATAGACCTCTATTTTCTTTGCTTCTCTTTGCTGTGTGCCCCTCATCAGTCTAGTTTCTTCTCTTTCTATCTGTTCATCATCATTCACTCACTCCTTGACATCCTTGGAGGTGAAATCCAGATATCTGGTGCTGACCCACTGAACCTCAAACCAGTCCTTGAAGTTGTTGTTTCCACAGCAGCGGAACTCCATCTGCAGACGATCAATGGTCTCCTTTTGAAAGCAGCGGCCGGGCACGTCCGTGTCCTTGTAGAACCGGATCCCATTCCTCAGACCCACCTGGCATTGAAAACAGTAAAGAAGAAGGTGTTTTGTTGGATTGTCTTTAAAAGATGTTTGAGTTTCAGTGCAGTTTGCACTGGTTTTACAAATAATGTTGGGATTATTGGTCCAATTCCTTTCCGCCGTATATAAATTACATGTAACTGACAGCTCTTATTAGCTTTGATTGAGGTTGGTGAGAAGCATTTTAACTGCAGCTACAGCAATTTATTGGGGAGCAGGTTTTCCCTTGAGCTTTGCTTGACACTTGTCACTTTGATAAGCACATCCTCTTTAGAGACCACCTACTTATACCCTCCTTTAAATCCTTACCCAGCCTAGTGAACCCACCTTCAGGGACTCCTCCAGGCGTCCCTGCAGGGCATAGCTCAGCACCACCACAGAAATGAGCAGACAACAGAGTAGTGCAGCTACAGCAAACCAGACCAGCAGAAGCACCTTCCAACGGGGGAAGCGGCTTGCATCCAGGGAGTCCTGACACACACGAGTGGCAACCCAGTTGGTGCCAATGGATGCCAGACCCACCATCATCAGGATGTTGGGCACCACATGGATCTCTGTGTTATCCATCACCTCAAGAGAAGAAGAGCACAGTCAAAGATAATAGTTGGCACAGCAGCAGCAGTCAGCTGCAGGTCTCTTTGTCATTTCCTTCACTCACTTTATAAGGTAATAATCCTCCGTTCAATTATCCTTATCTAGTCTAAAATGACCTTGGCGGCCAAAAGATTCAATTAGCTGCAAAGTCTACATGGAAATATGATGATAAATTTAATCAATTGCCCACGTTACTGCAGAAGTCAATTATGGACCGAGTTTATCATTGGCTGAGTTTGCAAAAGCCTGACAGCCACAAAGCACCTTTGTACAATTGTTGTTTTAAAATTACCATTAAAAAAATGTACAATTAGAGTCCAGTGGTGCCACCATCTAATACGAGCCTGTAAAATCTGTCCAGCCACCAGAGTTTTATGACAAATAAGCTCTCTAGATGATATTTAAAAAATATATTTTATGCTACATATGGAATACTCAGTTTTGCTACTGATCAAGTGCAACAGAGAGCGAAACAACTGTACAAATGATGGATTTGTCTACAAATTATAAATGAGCATTAGTAATCAAACATTTCTCCTTTTTTTTCACTCAGTGTAATAACATCTTCATCATCTTGGAAAAAAATGGTTACCATGCAACTAACAGTGTCTCACTTTAGATCAATAAATATTTGAAAGTATGCATCCATGGCCTGATGTTTTCCTGTGGATATCAGTTCTTTAAGCCTGTCCAATTAATCACTGATCAATTAAGACAAATGGCTACAGTGCTTAAACAAATGCACAAATGTTATAGAGGTCATGACAGTTACCTGCTGGTCAAGCACCTACAATAAACACTGCGCACTAATGATTTTTGTGGCAAAGTGCTGACATTGCAGTGAAGCCTTTCAGCACACTCCATGTAAGTGACATGAATGTGCATGTTTACACTTCGGTGCTGTGTGTTTGTATTTGTGGATTAAACTCAAGCTAAGTTTAAAAAAAAGAGCGACACAGCAGGCTCAGTAAACACCCCTGAGCAAAGGCAGATGTTTGAGCGTATAATCCCATATTTGTTCAACCTTTAACACATTCATGCATTAGATTTCAGCTCCACCTGGCCTTCTGACTGACATTGCTTTATGCGTGTGCTTGCATCCATGTGAGTGTCTCGCTCTCTCTCTCTCTCTCTCTCTCTCTCTCTCTCTCTCTCTCTCTCTACCTCAGCCCTACGAAGCAGCTCTGTCTTAAGGTAAACACCCAGACAAAAGATGAAGGCCCCGCACATCACTGCCAGCCAGGACATCAGCCACAGGCCCTGGGCCAGACGCACTCGCCTCTGCTGAGTGAACTTCATTTTCAGCAGCATGGTTCACTATTATGCACCAATCAGCACAGAGAAAAGAGAAAAAAGAAAGAGAGTGGGAGCTGGATCCAGCTGAGCGAGTCTATTGTGGTCAAAAAAAGAGTCTTTCCAGAGGTGGCCAACTACATTTATGGAGACAAACCCAAGAGCCCTCAAAAGACGGTGGAGTCAGTATTGTTGGATTGGTCAGTGGTCAGTCCAGGCCTTGTCGTTTGATTACTTATTAGTGAGTTGAGCTCATGTAAGTTGTTCCAGGTGGAGGGGATAAGCAGCATAAGATCCCTGAGATGGTAAAGGACAAAGTCAACCGTAGAGGATAATCCAAAAACTTTCACTTAGTTGCTGAAATGTCCCAAAAAAATTTTTTTTATGATCCAGATCTGTGCAAATAAGAAGCGTGATTATTAATAAAGTATGGTAGAAAAGAGATACTCCTTTTCACAAATATTACAGTTGTTTCCCTCAAGCAACTGATGACACGCCACAGTCTCCCCGTCAAGTTGAAATCAGTGATTTGCTCCTCTTGATGTGATGCTGCCTTTTGATGGCGGCCCTCCGGGTCTGTGCATATGCGGCGCCCCCTTAAACCGCAGTACCCATGGTTGGAGGACACAGACAACTGGCCAAAGTCGAGAGTTTGGAACCGTAATCCTCACAGCAGAGTCCCTGGGATCCTATTAGAGCCCAGGAACCAATGGGAAAGCAGGCCAGTGTGTGATCAGCAAACTTGTTCTGATGGACTCATAGTATGGGAAGGTCTATTGGACTATTATGACAGGTGGATTTACCTGAAGCACATTTACCTGAAGGTTTGGAAGTCTCAGAAACAGAAGAAACATGTTACTGTTTAGCTAAGAGCAAGACTATGGAACAAAGTCCAGTTTACTGTCAGCATCACTCAGAGTTTTCACTGTATCACTGGGCCAAGACATACCATGCAGTTAGAGGAGGAAAGTCTAAGACATTTGGAAGAGTCCCACACACATCAGCTTTTACTTGAAAAATCACTCTGGCAAATGCTTTAGCTGACCTCTTATTTGACTTTAAATGCACTAAAACCAATATTCTCATAACTAATTTTAACCTAACTCCAGCTAACACTCTTGATGCAAACCAACTCCCTTCAAACTGGTTTGTGTTAAAAATAAAAGTTAAAATAAAAGAAACCTGCAGTCATATATGATAATATTTAACAGTGTCCAAGAAAACCACCGTATAGTGTTATTTTTTAAAGAACTATATGTACTGCATGTGATGATTAGATCTAAGGCAGCTTAGATAGTATCTACTGATTAATGTACTGACTAAAATAAAGTGAGAACAGTTTGTTGAGGTTGGTTAGGAGGAAGTTGGTTCATATACAGTGAAAGTGAGACCAGAGTTATGCTTGCAGGGGATTATGATTATAGTGCAATAGGGAGGGAGGTGGGGCTGGATCAATAGGATTAAACTGTTATTATAACTATTTATGACAGCCTGAATCAGAGTTATAGTTAGGTTGAGGCCAGCCTCACATTATCAGTTCTTTCAACACAAATAATGTTCTTCCACACCATCATTATTAACATTTGCTGTGGCATTTTCGAACCATGTGACTGAAAGATCTGATCATTCCAACACATATGAGCAAACCTGTTTAGCTCTCTAGCAACAGAGGCTGTGAGATATCTCAGCCTGGCAACACTTTCTTTATGTTTTTTTTTTGTAAATCGACTGGTACTTAAATACATCTAGTGCTTTTCTATTCTAATTGAACTCTCAAAAAGCTTTTTATTACAAGAATCATTCACACACACATTCATATAGTCCACACTCACACTTCAATGAATGCACCATAGGGTTCAGTATCCCAAGGATACTTCAACATGCAGGCTGGAGGAGCCGGGGATTAAACCACAACCCTCCAATTAGTAGGAAACCCGAGTATTTTGCTTGAAAACATACTGTATAGTATTTAAAGTTGATAAGAAGAAAGTGAGGAAGAAATCAACAGTAATGAACACATTTGTATAATCTGAGATATTATATAACTATCTTTATTGGTACAGTAGATGCAATGACACAGACTAGAAGTTTTCATAATGACAAAATCTAGAGAGAGAGATGAGAGCTTTAAAGATTAAAACAACAACAATGCTAACCTCTAAATTAAAGGAGTACCTACATCTCAGGTGTACACATTACTGTTTAACTTTATCTTATCTACAGCATCACAATACCTGCACATAATTACACCTTTGTATTTTAACTGTACACTTCTGTCAGTTACATCAGCTAGAAAGCATCTACTCTGTCATCATATTTGACATGGGGAAGACCAGTTCCTTTTATGCATCACCGATATTTACACAGAGTTTCTGGATATTTACACAAACCAATCAGTAAACAGCGAACTCAAAGTAATATTTGTCATTGCACAGTTATTCATTTTAACCAGTTTTCAGTGCAGTGTCTAAAGATTTACTCATCACAAATATACTGTAGAAAAACTATCAACTGAGTCTGTTTGAATTATTACGAATAAATGTAGATTAAAACAGTCTGCAGTGGCACTGATGGTAGGCTGCTGTTGCATGAAAGAGATGTCTTCACTCAATAATTAAGTGGGTCCAAAAGGTTGTTAGCTTCCCTTCTCAAGTAATTTTCTCCATGACTCAAAGTCATTCACTGCATTCAGTGTCATTTTTCACTTAGTGGAAGGCCTTGATGTATCCTGTTTTTAAAATTCTTGTCTTTTTAAAAGATCAGCTATAACGACTGACCTTACAGCTGAAAAAAAAGGGTCTCTTTTTATCCAAAGTTATGTTTTTTTCTTAATGCTAATTTGTTCATAATAATATTTTTAATCACATTTTGTCCCATCACTGTCAATGATCTATTATCGTGCACAATTTCAAGTGTGCATTTCAACTCCTCTCACCACTGTTAAATAAAGAAGTCATAGTCTGAGATCCCCATTGCAACTTTGCCCTCTCTGTCAGTTTGGAAGAAAACTAAAAGATAAAATAAACAGCAAATTATTACTACAGAAGTGTATGCATAAAGCATGTTTTTTTAACGAAATTATTTAATTGTTGTTTATTTAATTGTTTGCTATTTTTAAGGCCTACTGTGTGTGTGTGTGTGTGTGTGTGTGTGTGTGTGTGTGTGTGTGTGTGTGTAAATCTTCTAATGTGTCTCAAATGATTGGAGATTTCAGCTTTATTACTAAACGAACATAATGTACATGTTTTCTTAACCACGGCATTTTCCATCTGCCAGATGAGACACAGGAATAAACGCACACTTCAAGGCATTAAGATGAATATTCATTATGCCCACGGCATTTTCACTCTGTTACTTCTGCCCTACACTTCTGCCCACTCTGTTGCTCTTTCCTTCCACCACCCTCCTTGTGTATCTGCAAGTGATGTATGAAATCATCCAGAATCTGCTGGGCTGACACAGAGTTCACATCCTCAATGTCCTGCTCCAAAAGAGTTACCTTAAGCTCTCCTTTCCCACCCCAGTTATCGCTATCTACATGGCCCTGACTGAGGTCTGGGAGGGTGTCAGCATGATTAGTGGCCAAGGAAGGCTGCTGTTGGCTTTGGGGGTAGATAGGCTGTGGCCTGGCAGCATAACTGGCAGCCATTTTCTTATAGATAGCAGTGCTGATTTCAGCCACAGAGAAAGGTGGGCTGTAGCTCAGCTCATGCTGACCTGAGAGATTGCCTTCATTTCCTGTTGATGGTACACTCTGTTTAAAGGGTGTGAAAGCTGTGACCCTCTGTGGACCGGCCTCTGATTTTGTTAGCCAATCATGTGCTCCTTCATCTGCTTTAGGACAGCGGGGCAGTCCATCTGTTTGTTGAGAGGTGGCACAATGGCTGTTTGTAGCAGAGGTTGTGAGAAACTTCTGTATAGCCTCAGCTGAATCAAAGTGCTTCTCTAGTAGCTCCTTTATCAAGCATGGTACCTGAATTAAAAAAATAAATAAAATACAGAAGAAAACATTACTTTTTACATTTCAAAATTTGCTAACATGCATTTGCTTTCAAATCTAAATAATTTGCTTCCACCTGTTTTGAAATATTTGACTTACAATGTCAGCTCAATGTTTGCTTGTACCACAGGGAGGTGGTGTTACAAGCAAGCAGGCATACTTTTGCCTGCTTGCTTCTGTGAAACTAGAAAGATGCTGTTTCATAATATTGAATTTCAAATCTTGAAATGTCCTGCCTGAGTAATCAGTCCAAATTGTTTGCTATTTTTAAGGCCTACTGTGTGTGTGTGTGTGTGTGTGTGTGCGCGTGCGTGCGTGCGTGTGTGTAAGTGTGTGTGCGTGTGTGTGTTTGTAGGTGTGTAGGGGAGTGTGCATTGATGTCCAGTAGATGGCAGTATGCTTACATTAATGTTCTCCAGGGCTGTGATGGTCCTGTGGGCATCTTCCAGCTCTGAGCTCAACAGGGACACACGATTAAGCAGGTACTTCCTTTCGCTGCTCAGGCTCTCCGACTATACACACAAACACATGGGATAACATGCATGAAAGTCACAAGATATTTTCCTTTTTTTTTTTTTTCATTTTGCTTATGGCTTATAAATCTCCAGTTTTCTCACCGCTATGTGCAAGTGTTCCCCCAGGAGGTTGTTGGCCTGCTTGGTCCCAGTATGTGTTTGCAGAAGGCTACAAAACAAGAAGGAAAAGTTGTCATTCAAAATCCATTCATCCATTTTCTACATTTAAAATCTTTACATTTTAATTTTAATTCAGTATATTAAGACCCATTGTTAAACTTAAGCCCCATTTACACAACAATATTTTTGCCATTGTCCTTTCCGAAAAAGCGACGCGTTCACACAGACATTTAAGAATGTGGCTATAGGAGCCGCATCCACAGTGCGCATGTGCGAGTGCCCCTGTTTCCAAAAAGCATGATTTTCGTCTGTTTACATAGAGACGGAGGCCGGAGCATTTCAGAAACACTCCACCCTGGATCCCGTTTTCCAAACAGTATAGTTTTCACTCCATTCTCGAATCAAAACGGTGCCTTTTCCTTTTGAAACAGTGTCGAGTAAATGGGGCCTTATTCCTACACATAGCACCATTAAAATCCTTAAGTAAGGTCGTTGGCAGATGTTTGTCAGGCCAAGTGGCAACAACAAACTCTCCTAATAAATATACAACAACTGACACCCGACTTGAGTACAGTGTGAAGTGACCATTCACTCCAGCTGCTGCAGTGTGCTGAAGAATGTTTGGTAAGTGCCTGATGGTCAGCGGCAGTTGTTTGGCTATAAATGGCCCTAACAGAATCCAAGAGTGTGAAGACGCAGTTCATGTGTCACAGAATTTTAACCTGCACAGGGAGAAATGTGTGGTCTATAATGTTCATCCAGAATGTTCCATGGATCAATTTATCTATAGGAAGTATTATGTAAAGCTATAGATTGAGCTGATTTAACACTGGCTCTGGAATCAATATATGTGCACATGGAGGTATGCTATTCGTTCTCTATTGTATCACCATACTACACATGGAAAAGATCTCCTCTTTCCCCTCAGTATTTATTTGTGCACAGGAGTCAGAGAGTATGAGCAACACACCCCCATTTTGTTGAGCCTAACCTTTTGTATTTCTCCTTAACATGGCTGAGCTCATCTCTGGTCCTCTGCAGCTCCGCCTCCAGGCTCTCAATGCAAACCACCGTCTGCAGCAAGTTCTGGTGGAGATCTGCATTCTCCTCCTGCAGTGCCCTGAACACAAAAGAAGTATTTGGGGGGGGGGTGCTGTTTACATAGTATATGAAAAAAAAGCATGTCTGGAATTAAGGTCCAGAATTTGCAGTCAGTTATTTGTCAGCACAGACATCTCTGCTTGTATAGTCAATCAGTTGGCTACATCAACATGAATGATTTTGTAACGTCAAGGTTATATAAAAAAAAAAAGTTTCATAATGATGCTTCATCCTGTTTTAACAGGAGTGTGAGAGAAAGGGAAGCTCATTAGTGTGATCAATAAGCACTGATCCATAACTAGATAAAAAGAGCAAGAGAATGAGCCAGAGAGAAAATCTGCAGTGAAACGTGACGTTGGCAGAAGGAGGTTATATAAATATAGACACTTACTGAAGATGGTCAGCATCACACAGCATGTCCTAAAAAAGGAATAGAACAAGTTTAAAGAGGAGGTGGCAAATATGAGATGATTTGGGTTATAGTTTCATTCTAGACAGAGGGATTATTGCTTTGTATAGTAGAGTTTCAGTGTTAGTTATTCCTGTAATCCCTGTGAAATTCAGAACTGTATTTAAAATCTGTCTCCTCACATACAAAATCCTAAATAATCAGTCTCCCTCATATCTTAAAGACCTCAAAGTACCTTATTACCCTAAGAGAGCACTTTGCTCTCAGACTGCTGGCTTACTTGTGGTTCCTGGGGTATTTAAAAGTAGAATGGGAGGCCCCTTCTTCTGCGGAACCAGCTCCCAGTTTTAAGGTTAGGCTTAAAACTTTCCTTTTTGATAAAGCTTATAGTTAGGGTTGGATCAGGGAACCCTGAACCCTCCCTTAGTTAGGCTGCCTAGACTGCTGATGCACTGAGTGTTTCTTCTTCACTCGTCTCTTTTCACGCTCTATGTGTTCATATGCCACTTCTGTGTTTAGTCATAGGCAGTTATTAAATTCTGGCTTTTCTTTCTAATATTGTAGAATCTTTACCTAAAATATAAAGCGCCTTGAAGCAAATGTTGTTGTGAATTGGTGCTATATAGATAAAATTGAAATGAAAC
>VUQJ01021823.1:35444-54083 GCA_015108635.1 Andinoacara biseriatus | reverse complement strand
ACTGTTGTGCTTTCTTAACAAGTCACTTGTGATAACGGGAACATTTGATGGACCTTCATTGATTCTAACGTTATCTGCAGTAAAGCATTTGGGTAAGGATAACAATAGTCAGTTCTACGATACTGTGGGGAGGGGTATAGGGGTGTTTCTTTTCTGCCTCTTTGATCTTGCAGAACAGTCCAAAGGAAGAAAGCAGTGTACCTAGGAGAACACAGGAATCACGCTGCCCTTTGAACTCAACCAACATGCAGTTTGAACAAAAGGAGTCAGGTTTTTTGATGTTTTCGTAGATTGGAACATTTAGCCCTCAGCTGCTTGCCCTTGCGCAAATGTGCAAGTGGCAGGTTGGTCACCTTAGCAACCGCGCAACTGTGCGAAGTTTCTAAATTTAAGCGGCTGAGGAAAGCTGTGCATGGTGCAGCTTAATTTGGTCTGAAATGCAGCGCAAATGTGCTGCCTAAGTTTTTATTGTGCATTGGTTGTGGTTGGGCGTATCCCTACACTTCTCTTCACAGAACTCACAGTGCAAGACTGGTTCAAGCACGAGTCAAGTCCTAACCTGGAGCATGTAGATGTAAGATGTTGGCTTTACTTGTCAAAACTTCTGCAATGTTGTAGTTGACAAAATGACATCTTGGAACTGGCTTTATGTTAACCTCAAATCATCAGTAACAATGCTTTACTAGCGTATTCCTCTTTGGCCTTGGGGCCCTATTGCTTTGCATCTTAAAACCATAAGATGAGTAGAACTCGAATCTTTGAGTATTGTGTGGTGGGTGTGTTGTGTAGATCACTCTTTGTTTCAGATCATTCTCGTCTGTCCACTCCGATCTCGCCTGCCTCTGAATGCAAAGCCATCTGTGGAAGCTGTCAGCGATATGAGTGTGGCCCCTGAATGAAGTACCAATCCCCTGTGCGCTTGAGCTTAAATCTGAACCCCTGACGTCCTTCGCAGAAGCCCCGCTCTGTGTTTGTGTGCCTTTTTTCTTTCCCTTTGGTTTCTCAGGTCAAATTGCCCAAAATTCTTTATTTGTCATCTGGGATGCCCTAACCTGTGATGGAACACTGAGAATCCAGTCACATTAAGATCAAGAGCTGCAAGCTTGTTTTCGCTAATACTGCATCACTTCAGTCTCGTGGGTGCTAAGTTAAGTAATTTCGGTTCCCTTGGTTTTTGTTTTCCTCTTTAACACACCATGGCTTTAATGTGTAACTCAACATGTTGCATGCACATCAGCTCTGCATAACATTTTATCCTTAAACAATGTTCATGAAGTCGTTGTCAAACATTGCAGTAGTATTATGGTTAGGGGGTTTTGGGGGGGGGCAAACTCTTCTTTCTCCCTTTTTTCAGATTTCTCATTCAGCTTAACTTGCTACTGAGCCACACAACTTTAAAGGTCTGCAGGGAGTCATTGGATGACTTGGCACTGGCAGCGTCTAGGGTTCACTTAATACGTTGAAGATCAGCGGAAGAATAGCTGTGGTAAATGCTGCATCAGCTGCGGTAAACGACAACCATATTTATAAATTCTCCCATCATATTGGATAAGTCTTGGTACAAGTGTGGTATTTGGGAGGGAGGGGGGAGGCTTAAATTGTCTGTCTTTTTCCATTACAGCCATAAAATTGGCAAGAAAGCCTTCACTGTCAGTTGACCCACAAGTCCTGCTGAATTGCAAAGGGGAAAACTGCTTTGGCCAGGGATGCTGGTATCGTGGCTTTATTGTGGATAAGTGGATTTCGTGGAATAAACCAATAAGTGTCGTGGGGAATTTTGGGGATTGGGGGAAACGGATATCTCTCTGTTCTAGTTTCAGCTTCGTGACCAAGAGAATCCCCATGCGGTGACAGCGTAATATAGCAGCCAAGTGTCAGGTTTTCTTTTCCTGGAAGAACAAACTATTTGTTCCTCCAGGTTTTGCTTTTGCCCTACCCATAGCAAAAACAAAAAAGCAAAAGACTCCGGTGGTGGCACTCCTGACTTTGTCGGGATGGGGTTCAATTCCCTGCGGTGTCTTGCTTTTTATTAAGCTTTGTGGGGCTGAAAGTGTAATAGTGCACTTTTTGTTAAATATCGCTTTTCTAAGTATAGAACAGCTCAAAATATTTCGGTGGCATAAATGCTCAATAAAACTGATACCATGGATCTAGTTTGGTGTGTTTTTATTTAATTAAAAAAAAACTATTTTGTCTAAGATGTACTATGAACTACAACAGCTACTGTTTCACTAGCCTTAGTCTGTGTCCTGGAGCCCCACTTTGGTCCCTCCCACAAGAAGGCCAAATGGAAGACAAAAGATGAGCACTGTGGGAAGAACTGAAGCAGCATTCAACAAAATGAGTAATTCCTGCTCTGGATCTGTGTTAGCATAGCAACAGTCCAGTTATTTCTGTAATTTATAATCTTAGCTGTCCTGAGATAAATGTGCATATGTAGTATTTAGTGTTGAACAAATGCAAAGTAAAAATTGTAGACTTCATGGTACACATGCTATGTAATCAACACTTCTGCAAGTATACAAGTCTGTATCCTCTCTCATTTAGAACGCCTCCCCTCTGTCATACAGATCATTTAGTGAAATGAGATGTCTTTCAATGTGGCTTACCGACAGTGGTTTCAGATGGTAGCAAAAGGCACCAAAACCAATTAGCAGCTGACTTATTTTCCCTATACATGACAGTGGGCTGAAAGGTTCATAGGCTGACCTTGATGCAATGGTCAAACTTGACCACGTAATTTTTCGACAGTTTCACCTGCGGTCCACACACTACTTCCATCTGTATTGCAGCGCTTGGATTCCAGTGGTATGGAAGCTCTTATACTGACCCTCAAAGTCCTTAACAGCAAAGATAAAACCATTTGGATTTGCTTCAAAAAGTGCCAAGTTCACCTGCTACAGGATCTGCCTGGTGCGCTTTCAATCAGGTGGCAAAAATCATGGCACCCACTGAGCAGAAACCTTTCACATGCCGAGATCATTATCCAGAATGTTCTTAGCTCATTCACTGGAGATGCCTACAGCATTAGCTATCTGATTAACAGTTAAACGTCTGTCATCATCACCATGTGGTGAACAGGGTCAATGTTTTCTTGGGTGGTGGCTGTGGCAGAACGTCCGGACCTTGGGTCAGCTTAAAAGGCTCTCCCTACCCCTCTTCAATTCAGCTGCCCACTTTTGCACAGTTGATAAAGCTGGAGCATCGTCCCCTGATTTAGCAACCATGGCAGCCTATGAACTTTTAAGGCCACTCTTGTAAACTACATCCACTGTTTTTCCACAAGAGGGCCTGCCCAAATGCATGCCCTTGTAAGAAGAGTAAGAGAGTTCAGGCTGTGGTGAAGAATAGAGGTGGTTATAATGTTATTTCAAGATAATTAGAATTGTACAAACACTGTTTTTCATCTTATATACTGTATTTACATGTATGTTTGCATGTTTCAATAAATTGCTGCAATTATTTCCCATTTTCTAATATAATCTTATAAAATGTTCCTATTTTTTTAAGCAAAATATAACAAAATGGGGGGTAGCTCAAGACTCTTGGACTGCAATGTATTTTTTGCTTATATACACAATGCTACAATTATGGACCTATTTGTTTTGTTTTTAACACCTGAGGTTTCTGGGTTTGAGTCCTGTCTGGTCTCACTAATGGTGTACTTCATTTACCTGCTCTCATCTTATCCATATTACGTCTAATAAAATTTTTAAAAAAAAAGATCAGACATCCATTTTTTTCATGCCTAAAACATGTATCTTAAAAGTCCAGCTGATAAAACATGTATAATTAAAAGGTGCAATAAATTAAGGCTACAATAATGATTCTTCATTTATACAGTGGGGAAGACAGGGCTGATTTATGTACAAAGCATTGCTGGATGGACCTTCTTAAAGCCACTAGGTCAAAAATACAATTTTAAGACTTTATTGCTTACTATTAGCTACATCAAGCACCTCTTAGAACTACATGTGCAGAGACATAGGAACCTGAAAGTGACAAAAAACTGGGGACCAGAAACTAAAAGGGATGGGGAGGTTGGTGGCTCTGATTTGGGCTAATGAAATCAGGTTGGCATGGTCAGTCACTTCCTTTAAGACATATAATATATAGTTGTTTTATTTGCTTGCCCCTGTGAAGCCCAATTTTATCACATTAACTAGTTAATATTGCGGTCTTGTTAACTGAACAGGAGCATATTTTTTTTTCGAAATTGTCTGTTGCTAGGGCAGGTGACGATTTCTCATCGACATTATTTTGTTATTAGTTCAGTAAGTTCAGTTTGAATAAAATTTATCCTGAGTAAATTGAGGCTTTTATATTGTACCACAAGCTCAACTTCTTATGGAACCAATGGGCAGAAACAGCGTTTCCACGGAACCATTTTACATCCGTGCCAGTTGCTAGCTAGCAGTCTGTGTAGTTCACCTGTCGTTGTGTGTTTGATGAAGTGCGGAGCTAAGGGGAGATGTGGTCCTTTTTCGCCAGGGATCCCGTGAAAGACTTTGCGTATGAAATTCTCCCAGACAGTCAAGAAAAGTCCGGAATATGGACCCTACATCGGGGAAAACGAAAGGTAAAAGCGCCAGACCGCTGATGATGCTGCGCGAGCGGTCAGCGTTAGCTCGCTTGGTTATGGGGCCTGCCAGGAAGCTGACAGGTCAGCGTTAGAGCTTGATTTAGCCTTCAGGTTACATGCCAGCTCTGTTAGTGTGTTTTGGGTGTTTTTCATTAATTCATTCTCGGTAGTAATTCAAATTTGCTGCCTCGTCTGTGTCTGTTAGTTGTCGGTAATGATCGTCGCTCGGGCTTTTTTGTTTACCCCAGAGGGAGACACGTATTTCTCGCCACGTCACCCGTTTTAGCCGAGTAACGGTTCTGAAATGAATCGTTTTAGAGCTAATGCTTTAATACAAGAATAAAATGTTCCAGCTAAACTGCTGACAGCACCGCATATAACCCACTGTCTGAGTATTATCCCTGAGAAGCGGAAAGCTATAATCTCAGACTCATCGTCTTCACCGCAGGATCCCCCAGCTTCCTACTTTCATCATCCTCATTCACATTAAATGTCATTTCTGCACACAGAAAGATGCAAACAATATTTAGATTAATAGTTAGTTTTGCTGTTGATGTTTTATGCGCATTAGCTAGACGTTTAAATATATAACACAGCAAAGATGAAGTGGCACCAGATTTTTGACATCAGTCTGATAAAATGGGAATATTAGTCTCAAATTGACTTGAAGAATTTTGATTGAGAATGAAAGCAGAATTGAGTTAAATTATAATTGCTTAGTTATAAACATATTGCCTCAAGGTTTATAACACCAATGAGATCTTAAAATAAAGGAAAATGGGAGTACTCTGCAGAGGATGGCTTCTCTTCAGTTCATTTTATTTATATAGCTCCAAATGACAACAACAGTGGCCTTAAGGAGAAAACCACAACAATGATCCAATATGAACTGGCCTTGGCGATGGTGGGAAGGAAGAAACCACCAACAGAACCAGACTCCGGGTGGGCCAGCCATCTCTCACAACTGGTGTGGGGTGACGGGAAAGAGAAGAGAAAAAGGAAAGCATAGAAAAATGAGGGCAAAACACAAACTATTGGAGAGAGACACAAAATGTGTTGACATGCGGAAGTAAAAAGTGGGGGGTAAAAAGAAGGGAATGGAGAAGAAATGCTCAGTGTGTCACAGTCCCCCAGCAGCCTGAGGTATAGCAGGATAACTAAATGATAGTTCAGGGTCACCTGATCAAGCGCTGACTGTAAGCTTTTTCAAAAGGGAAAATTTTAAGCCTAATCTTAAAAGTTGAGATGGTCTCTCAAATCCAAACTATGAGCTGGCTCCACAGGAGAGGAGTCTGAGGCTCTGCCTCCTGTTCTGCTTTTAGAAACTCTAGGAACCACAAGTAAGCCAGGTTGTTGAAATGAACAAATGAAAATGAAAGGTGTGGATGTCATTTAAATGAGTATACAATTTCTGATACAGTGAAGTCAATTATATAGTAAAATGCATACTTAAGTAAGAATAAAATTGCAGGCTTGGAAAAAGTACTTATAAAAGACCCCAAAACACCCACAAATAATGATTTAATTAAGAGTCATGGAGTAATTATAACTTGCTGCTGTTATTCCAATCTTTCCCGGCAGACCACTGGAGAGCCAGTGTCTGTGTTTGTATACGAGGTGGCTCAGGGCACAGACCAACAGACCCAGCTTGCCAAGGCTGCTTTCAAGCGTATGAAGACCCTGCGTCACCCCAACATATTGGCCTATGTTGATGGATTGGAGGTATGTGTTTTAATGTGACTTAAATTTCACAAAATGCACTTTGCTTTACACATACACTGACAATGTTTTTGATATTTAGAGCTGAGACTTGCATGTTTTGCTGTAACTGTTATATAATTAGCTGTGTCTCATTGTCATCATCTGTTCTTCTCTTCACGTTAAACATTAAGATAGAGGTGAGTGTGATTAGGTTCCTGTATGGTTGTAATAGTTTTACAGTAGCTATAGTGAGTAATGTAGCAGATAATTACGCTGCTTTCTCTTTTGTTGGTAATAAGAGAATAATTAGATTGCACACTACATTCTGTTGAATAGCTCAATTAAGGATATGATTCTACCCTTTCATCCAGAGCATTTGTAACATTGTACACCAAACGAATGAGTTTGAAAGAAAGCTATCAAAGGAATATGACCAGTGAATCCTACTGCATTAGCTACCCCTCATTTATTTAACCAGGTAATCCTTTGTGATGAAAAAATAGCTTTTACAAGAGCACCTGGCAATGAAAGCGTACAATTACAAGGTTGAAAAATTATATAATCAAGCATAGGAAAACCAGACAATAGACCAAAATAGAGCACATTTAAAGAAACATGGAAGAACTAGTACTTAATTAAAAATCCAGCACAGGAATAGCAGTTGCTTTCTTCTGAGCTCTCCCAGAGAGACAAAAATCATTAGAAATGCAAAAAAGTAGAAAGTCAATCAGCTCTTTTTAAGATGAGAAAGATTCTCAATCTTAGTTCTTAGTTAATTCTTAGTCTTTTTAAATAATTCAATGTAAATTTAGTGTGTTTTTAATAGAAATCTGATAAAAAATATTGTTGTGTTGTAAAAATGTGTTGTGTATAAAATGTATAAATGCAAAAATAAGGATGGAAAAGCTGTTTTACTGTCTCCATAATGCTGTGACGTAGTTTTGAAGTATAGAAGTATAGGTGTGTTTTTGTTTTATTTTATTTCTTAGTTGACTGATCTTGGTTGTGGTTGTTACAGACAGACAAGAGCCTGTACCTGGTTACTGAGCAGGTTACACCCCTTGCAGTCCACCTGAAGGCACAGGCAGAGAAGGGGGGTGCTGGGGAACTGGAGATCTCATGGGGACTCCACCAGATAGTGGTAAGGACAGCACAGGTGAGCTGTTTTTGGCAGATGTCTTCTATTGGTCCTTTTTCACCATCTCTACCTCTGTGTGCCTACAGAAAGCTTTGAGTTTTCTCATCAATGACTGCCACCTGCTCCATAACAACCTGGGCATATGGGCTGTTTTTGTCGATCGAGCTGGAGAGTGGAAGCTAGGAGCCCTCGACCATGTGGCCCCTGAGCAGGGAGACCCAAGTGGGGTATCGCTCCCCGCTCCAAAGGTTGTTTACCCAGACATGGAGAAATATGACCCACCGGAGATGTCCAACAACACTGGAGAGAAATGGTGAGAGAAGGACATTTAGAGATTGCCTGGTGCTCTAAACCTGGAACCTTTTGCGTTGAACTGTGTGTATTTTTGATGCAGGGCAGGGGAGGTGTGGCGACTAGGTTGCCTTATTTGGGAGGTGTTCAATGGACCACTGCCACGAACTTCTTCCCTTCGTTCACTGGGAAAGGTCTGTATCCTCGATTACTGCTTTGTTATCTTAAAACCTTATTAGTAAATGTTATCCTTGCTGATAGAAAACATGCTATTATTCAAGAAAAATACTGCTTATTTGAAATATTTAAATTATTCTATTAATAATTGTTTAAAGGAAATTAAATTATACTGTTTATGTAAAGAACAACAACATCAGCCTGAACATAGGGAGGTTAGCAGAGGCCTTGAGTTGATACATATCTCATTCCAAAGAGCAATATCATTTAGTTCACTATATTTATATAGCACCAATTAACCTATCACAAGAAGCTTTATAGCATAAAGACCCAGTTATGAAACAAACCCCAACAATCAGGTGATTTAATATGAGCCGTCATTTAGTGACAGCAGGGAGGAAGAACTGTGGAAACAGGACAAAACACAAACCACAGGAAAGAGGAAATTAAAGTTAACGGCGTGCAAATATGAGGAGAGTGGAGGAGAAGTGCTCAGTGCATCATGGGAAGCTCCCAGCAGTCTGAACCTATAGTAGTATAAGGAAGTGATGGTTCAGAGTCTTCTGATACAATTCTAACTGTAATTCTAACTTTATGAAAAATGGAAGTTTTAAGTCCAATCTAAAAGTAGAGAGGATGTAGAGGGGCCTGAAAGCTGAAGGCTCTGCCTCCCATTCTACTTTTGGAAAGTCAAGTAAGTGTGCATTCTGAGTGCTCTATCAGAATAGTATGTTTCAGATATGATGGGGTCTAATTATTCAGGACTCTGTATGTGAGTAGAAGGGAGAGAAGCTGGTTTGGGAGAAATGTGATCTCTTTCTAATCTCTAGTGTCTTCATGCAAGGAATTCAGTGTGCTGTTGCTTCATGGGTTCATTGACAGTTGAACAGATTCTTTTTTTGTCATATGAAAAAATGGATACAGTCAAATTCACTCTCTTGTCCTTTCTGTCTCCACAGCTCCCCAAGGCCCTGGTCCCCCATTACTGTGAACTGGTTGGAGCCAACCCCCGGACTCGCCCAAACCCAGCCCGCTTTCTCCAGAACTGTAGAGCCCCAGGGGGATTCCTAAGTAACAGCTTTGTGGAGAGCAACCTTTTTCTGGAGGAGATCCAGGTCTGCAGACTTGCAATAAAGAGTTGTTTGTGTTAGACTTAAAATTAAATCATTCTAGTCAAGTCACAAACTTAAGGTTTTAAAACCAATGTTGAAACTAATCAAATTCTTGATTAGTTTTAGCTGGATGGACTTGACCTAAATAAGCCTGTACTGAACCCTATGCCTTGTTTCAGTCCATGCATTTATTTGAAGAGTGTGTTTCTGTGTTTATAGCAAAAACAAAAATTCGACCTATCTTCTTAAAACGGTCCTTTCTAGATCAAGGAGCCAGCCGAGAAGCAGCAGTTTTTCCAGGATCTGAGTGACAATCTCGATTCCTTCCCTGAAGATTTCTGTAAACACAAAGTCCTGCCTCAACTACTCACCGCGTTTGAATTTGGCAATGCAGGTGCTGTCGTCCTCACACCCCTCTTCAAGGTAAATCCCACCTCTTAGGGCAACTTTTATATCTTAATAAATGACAGATAATGGAACAGACAATCTACAGGCAGTAATAATAGAGGAAATAATTGTTTGATTCCCTGCTGAATTTGTAAATTCTCTCACTTGCAAAGAAATTAACAACCTCTAATTTTCAATGGTAGTTTCATTTTAATGACGAGAACAGAATATCAACCAAAAATTCTGAAAAAATACAGATTACATAAGTTATAATTTGATGTGCACTTCATTGAGTGAATTAAGTATTTGATTTCCAAGCACAACTTGACTTTACTACTTGGTGGAGAAACCATTGTTGACAAGCACAGTGGTAAGATGTTTCTTGTAGTTGGTCACCAGGTTTGCACACACCTCAGGAGGAATTTTGGCTCACTCCTCATTACATAAACTCGCTAAATCCTTTAGGTATCTTGGCTGCTGCTTGGCAAGTCAAAGCTTCAGCTCCCTCCCCAGATTTTCTTTAGGGTTGAGGGCTGGAGCCTGGCTAGTCAACTCCATGACCGTAGCCTTTTAACACCGAGTGCCGATCGCCACTAAAGCGCCGGTTCCCTGCCCTTACTAGCGGCGATCGGCTGTTTAAGACGTAGCGTATCAGCGGGGAGTCGGCTGATCAAAGTTCCTTTGATCAGCTGGCTTTTTACCATAACTCTGTGACCGTTTGTCCAATGGGAACAATTCAAAGGGTTCCTGAAAGCTCGGAGAGTGCACTTCGCAGCTATATAGGGGTATTATGGTATTTGTCGCTGGAAGTCGGTGAACGGCAGCACCTTTAAAGTATGTTCTGTTGCCGGTGACCGGTTCAGTATTAGAGAGTTAATGTGGTGCTTCTTTAGCCACTCCTTTGTTGCCTTGACGGTATGTTTTGGATCATTGTCATCCTGGAAGACCCATCCATGACCCATCTTCAGGGTTCTGGCTGAGGGAAGGAGGTTCTACTAGATTTTACTGTACATGGCCCCTTTCACTGGCCCTTCAATGTAGTGACGTTGTCCTGTACCCTTTTCAAAACAACAGCCACAAAGCTTAATGTTTTCCACCTCTGTGGGGATGTTCGTTGGCACTTCTCTTCAGCATATCACCTTCTCACAAAGCTTCTTGCTGACAGCTTATAGCCCATTCCAGCCTTGTGCAGGTCTACGTCTTGTCCCTGATGTCATTTGACAGCCCTTTGGTCTTGCCCAAGGTGGTAGAAATGTTGGAATGGAAGAAATGGATTCTCTGGACAGGTGTGCTTTCTACACACAAAACGTTGAAATCAGGAGTATCTGTAATTGATTTATTGTGAGGCAAACAGCAAATCTGGGGGGAGCCAGAATTCCAGGTGAGTTGTAGGGGATCAGTTATTTCATTCAGTGACATGGAAATCAGTTTATAACATTTATTCTTTTTTCCTGGATTTTTGGTTGATATTCTCTCTCTCCATTAAATTGAAACAACTATAAAAATTAAAGATTGTTATCGTTCTTTCTAAGTGAGCAAACTTATAAATTCAGTAGGGGAACAAATAATTTACCGCACTGTAAATGCACATCTCTGAAAGTTTTTTTTTTCTCTGCTTTTCTGTGCTAGGTGGGAAAATTCTTATCAGCAGAAGAATATCAACAGAAGATCATTCCTGTCATCGTGAAGATGTTCTCCTCCACAGACCGAGCTATGAGGATACGACTTCTCCAGCAGGTGTGTGATATACTTTTGGTTGCTGTGGTAACCTTTACATAACATTCAGGATTTTAATTAAATTTCCTGGAAAGAGAAGTATCAGTTATAAGTGCGATGAAATATAATACACAGTTATTTAATCACCCCCCCCCCCCCTTCTGCTGTTTTTAACTTTGTCTTAAAGAATAACCCCTTTTATCATTTAATTAACCCGACTTTGTGTCTCTCTTTCTCAGATGGAGCAGTTCATTCAGTATCTGAATGAGGCAGCAGTAAATTCCCAGATTTTCCCTCACGTTGTTCACGGCTTCACAGACACAAACCCTGCCATCAGAGAACAGACTGTGAAGGTAGTTTTCACGCTTAAACACAAGCACAATTTAACAGGTGTTTTTCTATATTACTTTGGGCATACAGCGTATGACAAAAGATCCTTACTTTTATTGCTTTCCCCCCTCCAGTCTATGCTGCTGCTGGCTCCCAAGCTAAATGAGACCAACCTGAATCAGGAACTGATGCGGCACTTTGCCCGGCTGCAGGCTCGAGACGAACAAGGCCCGATCCGGTGCAACACCACTGTCTGTCTGGGAAAAATCGCCTCCTACCTCAATGCTGGGGTAAAGCAAACCTGCACCACTGTGTAAAACTTGAACTTAAAAAACAAAAACAAAAAAACAATCCACTGAAATCAGTGTTCACTAAAGAACATGATTGCTCCTCTCTTCCCAGACTCGACAGCGTGTTCTGATTTCTGCCTTCTCTCGAGCCACAAAAGACCCTTTTCCTGCGTCGCGCTCTGCTGGTGTGTTAGGCTTTGCTGCTACACACAACTACTACAGTGTAACGGAGATTGCTGCTCGAATCCTGCCCACCCTTTGTGCCCTTGCTGTTGACCCTGATAAAAGTGTCAGGGACCAGGTACACAGCTACTGGAAATATGTGACTTCACAGCTTTTCTTAACCCATATTATGCTATCAGAAAACAATTTTCATTTGGTTTGCAAAGTTATTTCTTGGTTGTTGTTGTTTTTTTTTTGTTTGTTTGTTTTTTAAAGTCATTTTGTCCCTTGTCCATAGTGTTGTATTGAAGATTGAAAAACAAACTAGTAGTTTATTACAACTGCTGAGGAACATTTACTGGGAGTCATAGTGGACTTGTCAATCTTATATTTAAGTAAAACTTAAGTATGTAAAAACATTTCAGAAGGCAGTGTTTGTTGTGATTGGGATGTCTGTGTCACAGTGGGTCAGGTCTTTTTTACCCATTCTGAACCTTTTATATTTTGCCACTGACAAATTACCCCCATCCCCCCCAATATAATAAAATAAAGTATTATTAAAAAACTAAACTCCATATAGCTAGTTTTGGCTATGAGGCTTCAGATTACCAGGGCCTCTGCCCCTGACTAGGGGATTTGTGACTCACTGACCCAGGATCATTTTGACTTGGGAGACCCTGCAAGGGGCAATCTGCCTGCAACAGCATAGCTTCCAGGATGGGCGCACAAACCCCTCCACCACAGTCAGGTGTTGATTCACAGAGCTTGTTGAGGTGGTTTGTGCAAGTGATCAGAATTCTTTCTGAACACGTCCTGGGTGAAGTGTTTTGGGAGTATCCTACAGAGAGGAGGCCATGTGGTAGAGATAGGACATGCTGTTTGCTGTGCTATGTTGTAGTATTATAAGATGTTAACATAAACTAATTTAAGAAGAAAACCATTTCTGTGGAAACAAAAGAAACTGGGTTATTACTGACTTGTGATTTTGGCTGCTTGGCAAAGTTTAAGGTGTTCACCAGAAGTTGCCATTTGACTTCTGATCAGAATGTACCTTCCTCTCCTTCTCTTTCTGTCAGACGTTCAAAGCCATCAAGAGTTTCCTTTCCAAACTAGAGACTGTGTCAGAAGATCCCAGCAAGCTGGCTGAGATTGGTATGTAACTGTAAACTACAGTTGTGTATTTGGTCCTATACCATGATTAGATTTTGAGAAATAGAAACAAATTGCCCCGTAACTACCTCAAACATTTGTAACACAGTACACTTTTAAGAAATGAAAAGCTAAAACTAACAGCACTCTCTTCTGTGTGTCCTGCAGAGAAGGATGTAGGATCGTGTGCTCAGCCTGCAGGTGCCTCATCTAGTTGGGCTGGCTGGGCTGTGACCGGCATGACCTCGCTAACTTCTAAGCTGATCCGGAATGCTCCAGGGACAGAGGGGGGTGCAGCCGCTGAGGGCAGCGGACCTGCTGCCAATGCCACCAGCCCCTCTAGTGTGAATGATGGGGCACCTGCACCAGGTAGGGTGGAACCAGGGTACCCAGTCATTTTTACTTTGTTTTTTTATGAAGATTTATTTACCTATAGCAAAGGAGGATGTGTTTTTGGCAGCTTCTACCTGTGTGCATGCGTGCGCATGTGTGTCATTCTCTCTGTAAGCATGATGGCTCCAAAAGTTTTGAATGAATTCCGATAAAACTTTGTAACGGTGTAGAGAGGAGTCATGTTAACAGTCCATTCAAATTTGGCTTACATCCACCAAGCTCTTAAAGGTCAACATTTCTGCCTTTCATTCAACTTGACCCCAAAATGTGGTTATATCTTTAAGTAACGTATTATCAAGAGAATGAGCTGCCTAGTTAGTTAGAAATATACTGTAGTATAATAAGCTCAAAATATTCATGTCCACTTGTTTGTGTAATCAAAGTAAACCTCTGATTTTTACTGCACTACAAACATCTTAAAGTACATTTAAAAGGAACAAAGAAGACAAAATGAATATATACAAATACATAAATTATTACTTCAGCTATTTAAACTCACCCAGGAAGATGTGTCCATAGTTAACAGAGTTTTGAAAGCCTGTTAAAAAATTTTTTGTTTCAGGCATCTCAGTGAATCTCATTCCTGCTTAGCCACCTCTGTATAGCAACAGAAAAGCAGTCTCTGCATCCCAAATTAAATCTTTATTGTAACGTACATCTTTTGTTTAATTTCAAATTGAAACCAGATCCTGGGTTCATTTTTGTTTATATGTTTATGCATCCTGAAACAATCTCTTGTTTCTTTCTATCTCAGGTTCTCAAGAGAAAACTCAACAAACCTCCCTGAGTCACCATGCTGCCTCTAGTCGTGCCAACCAATCACAGACCCTTGAAGTAAGACACAACAATGATGAGCTTGTAGGAGACCGCTGGGATGATGAGGAAGACTGGGGGAGTTTGGAGGTAGGGAAATATTTACTCAGATATGTACTATAAATAAATAAATACAAGATTGTGGTCTTACATAATTATAATCTGAGATCTCATAAATTGACGGTGTGTTCCCTCAAAGGAGCCAGAGAAAACTCAGACTGAGCCCGATGACTGGAACACTGACTGGTCAGCAATGGGATCATCTAAAAAGAAGGTCAGCTTCAGACGTTCCCATATAACTTAACTTATGTATGGTATTGACAGCAAATGAAGGGGGAAAAAATGAATTTTCTGCACTTTGAAAACAAGGGATCTATTTTTTTTTATGTAGACTTAGAAAAAAGCAGCAAAAAACAAACAAAAAAACAAAAACTGACCTGTACCAACTTAATTAACAGTCCAGTTAGTGCAGCTGGACTCATGTCAGTTTTCCTCTCGGTGATGTAGGTGGGCCGTGCGTCCACCTCCGTGGCGGTGAAAAAGCAGAGCTCTGACTGGAGCTCAGGCTGGGATGCTGATGACAGCTGGTCCAATGAGAAAGAAGGCCAGGGTCAGAGTTCTGCAGGCGAGGAAGGCTGGGGCAATGACTGGGGGGAGGAGGAGACTGACACAAGCTTGGCCAATAAGACGGTGCCTCTGCCTGAAGGTGTACGGTTAGCCAGCGAGTACAACTGGGACACTACAGCAAAGGGGGTCGGTCAGAACGATCTGTTCGCCAGCGTGTCCCAAAGAAACACAGCCAGCACGTCTGCAGCCATGGTGAGAGCACATAGACGCAAACATACAAAAGCTGGTTTTAGATTTGAGATGAACAGAAGGTGAGGAGTTTTGGCCTGCATAACACAAACAGACCTCAGGGGTGACAGAACTCAGCTGATTTCTGATGAAGAACCAGAACAAACTGTATTTAATTAGACAAAACATCAACTATTTGTACTTGCATCAGTAAAACTGCTGAAGCAATTCACTAGTAGCCCATCACTGGCAGCTCTGGTTGCCTTTTCTCTAATGCCTAATGCGAGTCGCTGAGAGAACACCACATTTCTCGTACCCACTATCACTGGTAACATAAATGACATTTTAATGGAGCACACTGGAAACGCCATATAGCTGCAGTCATAGGATCAACCCTCAGCATGAATAGGAATCATAATTGGCCTTTTTTTAAACCTTCAAAATTGCTTCAAGATAAGTTTTAACAAATCCAAATTCAAGATAAGAATTAACAAATCAATCAATTTTCAGGTTTGAAGAAGGGCAGCTGATGTTTATGTTCTGTTTTCTCAACGATAGTCTGGAGATGGCTGGGGTGCAGAGGCTACAGGAGACTGGGCAGCTGAGGAGAGCTGGGAGTCGGTAGATGGAAGCCAGGGTAAGTCCCACAACAGGGTTAGGCTGATTGGAAATTAGACTGTGGATTGACCTGATTGTATGGGCTTCTAATAAAAGCTGACAAAGCCAGCACTTTCAGGACATTTTGCATCTCTGCCCATTTAAAAATTTTGGTCCTTTGCAAGTCTTCTGTAGCCACCAAGTCAATTATGTTCTCCTTTGTATGTACTTTCAGTTGGACATTTTTAATATCTCCTGTGAGGCTCCTAAAAATACAGAGCTTCAGTAATAAATCACTGCACTGCTTCTTTATTTTTAGCTCATCCATCTAGAGGAAAGGTGAGGCATTCACAAGAATCACTCCTCCTCCTAGAGTATTGGTCAGATGTTGGTAAAAAAAAAAAAAATGCTCACAGTGATCACCTAATAGGTCTTCACCCAAACTGTTCTCAAGGTCAAGGTCACATTTGTCATTTTGTGGGCAATAATGTGAATTGTGATAGCTCATGTGCCGGATTAGCCTACTATTTCATTGACATCCTGGTTTTATTGTCACTCAGGTCTCAGCAAAGCAGAGCTGTCCAAAAAGAAGCGTGAGGAGAGGAGGAAGGAACTGGAGGCAAAACGGGCAGAACGAAAAGCTGCTAAAGGTCCTCTCAAACTGGGCGCACGCAAGCTAGACTGATGAGGGTGGAGTGGGAGAACATGGACCTCACTGACTGGCCCAAAGCAGTGGATGGAGGTTCCACATTCCACAATTTAAGGACCAGAAAGAAGTTGCAGCATTAAAGAAAACTAAACATTTGCTATAGTGGAGAGAGCAAAGGAAAGTGTTTCTGCTGGTTGACTCTAAGGTTTGGGATTTTCTGTCTTTCTTCCTGGAAAAACAAAAAGTTTACAGATGATAGATGAAGACAGAAAGAAAATCTGGAGAGGCATGAAGCCCCACAAAGCAGCACCCCCTGCAGCAGAGGCCTGACCAGGTTTCACAAAATGACTCCCTTTTTATTTTTTATTCATAACTCATACAGTTGCTGTTGTAAACTATATGTATATAACTGGTGCATCTCGTCTTAAAAGAAATGACTTTTTTTTTTTTTAGAAGGAAAAAAAAACAAATATATATATATAATAGAATTTCTGAATCACACATTTATTATTGCGCTGAATGTTTTTCAGTACATGTGAATTACACTCTCATACACACAGTCTCTGTGGTTACGATTGTTTTAGTTGAGTTACAGACTAAAAATGAGTCCATGCATGCACTGTGTATTGTGTGGCCTCCTAGCAAAAGGCTTCATGGCAAGACATTACAAATGTGCTAACTTTAATTTGCACATGCAGCACTGTATTTTACAGAACTGGCCCGACAGGGTAACACTGGTGACTGCTTAGAGATCTTTAAATAATAAACATGCACTTTGGACACACAACGGAGCAGCTGCAACATGGAAAGATGGGAATCTGGTGGTTTCAGAGCAAAAATCAGGTGAGGGTGTAGTCTTGTGGTGGAGGACGTATGAAATCAAAGAAGCAGCTTAACCCTGTAGAGCTCATGGGCACCTTTTGGAATCCTACAAGGAAGTGGAAACTTACCAACAAGTAATTTTAGTCAGTATAGGGTTTGGTATGGGTGAAGGAGAACCCTTTTATACACTTTTTTTTTTTTTATTTGTGCCTTTATTTAATTGATTGGCTCTCATCCAAGAATGCCACGTTTAAACACTTTGAAAAGTGTATCCGATGTGTGTCAAAGCTTCAGACTTTGTGATTTGACCAAAACTTAGTGTGACCCCGTGTGGCCGGTCTGATTGGATATGGTATTGCTAGATTTGGTGTTAAAAGCCAGACAAAATGATTTATGGATGAACCCGCTGACACAATTGACACAAACCCCCAATGGATCTGACATCCAGGTTTGGGTTGGTTGGGTCCAGTTATGAGGGGAACGACACTGCATTAGTCTGGAGAAGCCCGGATGTTTTACAAAGAATCCAAATCATGTAGCATGTGAGCTATTCTGATGTATTAATTAAAAAAATAAAAAATAAAGTTTCTTCTTGTATGCTGGTCTTCCTCTGTTTGTAAATTAGTGGGGTCAGGTGGGACCTTTTTCCCAGATATGACCAACTTCATATGGTGTGACCTTATTGTACCTAGTAAATCTTTAGGTCATGCTCTGAATTCTGATTTAAACACCACAGAGAGAGATCATCTGTTAGGATCTGGTCATCATACCAAGCTAAATGTGGGGTGAACACTGCATTTGTGGGATAATGTAAGACAACAATACTGACAGTCTGAAATTTTCTTATCCAACTTATGAAAAAATACAATTATATATGGTATCAGTTGTCGTTTAGCATGTACAGGCCCAATGTAGTTCCACCTGTCATGCTAAGTAAATACAATAAGGATAAAAGGAAGCTTGAGTTTATTCTTAGTCTTTATATACAGTATATACACTCCAGTATTTTCTTTTATTTCAGCTGCTGAAATTGTCTGGTAACAATCTTCCACTTTCAGTGGGAACGCATCCAGATTGCATGCCTTTTTTGATTCATATTTCACAATTAAAGCTATTTTTATCCAATTATGAAACACTGTCACTTCACACCATATTTTCTCCTTGTGCAAAACTGAAAAATGAGTCTAGCAAAAAAGACAAAATCCTTATTTCATACTATACACCAGTGCTTCATTAACCATCAGATGCAATGTTATAGCTGTACTTCTTGAGAAAAACCAGACCACCATCCAGAGTCAAATACATTTATTTAAAGTTAATCACAGGAATAGTAAGAACATCTGTGAAATGTAAAAACATATCAAATCTGAGGGGGGGGGGTGTATTTTTCTTCATTTCATTGATCATTTTTAGCTTTAGTTATGTATAAATAGAACATCTTATTTTCACTTCTGGTTTTTGACTATCAGTCGTTTTTAAAATTATGACTCAGGTATAAAGTTGTTGTTTTTTTTTTTTTTTTAAATTTAACTGAA
>VUQJ01021823.1:22237-35424 GCA_015108635.1 Andinoacara biseriatus | reverse complement strand
GCCATCCCTCAAATTATTCACAATCATCTTATGAATTTCACATGAAAATATTTAAATCTCTGAGGAAAAACTGCTAAATGTGCTGTCTGTGCAAAATATTTAACAGCCTGGAAAATACAAACCAACCAGCATTATACTCTTGTCAAAAAGCATGAAGGACATGAAGGTGAAACAAACCCAATTTCCTGCTAAATCACAGGTAACTGCATGCGAGTTAGGCAGTGTTATCTGTGACTGATTAGATGCCAGTTAGGCTTTGCTGAATATCTGCTAATCCAGACCTCGAAAAAAAGAGAACGAAGATCCATCACTGTGTGTTCTTGTTTTCCTTTTTGCTGCCTCCAAACAGAGCTCCTACCAGGGCCACAAAACCCAGACCCACAGCTGCAGCTACACCTGCAATCATGACAGCCTCTCCTGCCTTACGCACCTGCAGGGAAAATGTGCATCTTTCAGTTCATGAGCAGGGAGAACAGTGACATTCAAAACACATGCATGAACAAATTCTCTTATCTTTGTCTACAACTAGCATTGTTTTTTTATTTATTTATTTATTTTTTAATAATTAGCAAACAAAACAGATTACTCTTTGCCTGGCTCCAGAACAAAATTGTTTATTTGTATGATTAATTTTTTTTTATTCATTTTTTGTAACATCTTAAATTAAACAGAATCCATGTCTCAATTTTGTTAAATAAGCTCATTCGACACTTTATTAGGTACACCTCACTAGTACCAGTTAAAGCTACTTTGGCCTTCAGAGCCATCTTAACTCTTCATGACATAGATTCAAATAAATGCTGGAAACATTTCTCAGAGATTTTGATCCATGTCCCAAAGGTGCTCTATTGGATTGAGATCTAGTGACTGTGAAAGCCATTTGAGTACACGGTCGTGTTCATAAAACAAGTTTGAGATGTTCTGAGCTTTTAGACTTGGTGCGTTAGCCTGCTGGAAGCGGCCATCAGAAGATGGGTACACTGTGGTTATGAAAGGTATGACATGGGCAGGCTGTGGTGTTTAAATGATGCTCAGTTGGTACTGACCCAGATTGAGCCAAGAAAATATCCTCAACACCATTATTACACAACCACCGCCAGCAGCCTGGCAACTATTGATGCAATCAGAATATGGCAGCAGAAATCAGGACTCAGACAGTATTTGCAGTCTTCTATAGTCCAATTTTGGTAAGCCCATACAAGCTATTCCCAGTTTCCTGTTCTTAGCTCACAGGAGTAGCCCCTGGTGTGGTCTTCTGTTGCTGTAGGCCAACCGCTTCAAGGTTTGTCCTGTTGTGTTCAGAGATGCTCTTCTGCATCCATGTCTACATCGAGTTGGTGCCACGTGACTGGCTTTAAAAGTTCGCATTAACATACAGCTGAACTGGTGCCTGATGAGTGTATTTGGTGTGTGAACAGAACTTGGGTATCCCTGAAGTTAATTTTTTTTAAAGTTGTCAGTAAATAATTAAGCTGCACCTCTACAGTTGTCTAAATGTGCATTTATAAAGTTGGAGATTAAAAAACAAAAAAAAACAAAACACGAGTGTTTATACTTAAAGGACAAAGTCGGCATCAGGAGAAATCCAATGAATATGGAACTAACATCAATCCCTACTGAGTTTAATCTTGGACACTGTTAGACTGGGAGTGTTTTAAGTTTCAATTTAACTGCTTTTCATTTTGCAGTTTCATTTTGAGTCAGAGTCTGGTTCTTAAAAGTTTATGGGTGGAGTCAAGAGTACTTAAAGCAAAAGAAACAATTGTTAGAAAGCTTTGCTCTCTTAGCTTCCGGGCTGCAGACAAACCACGATTTTATGTTTACTCACTGCTGCTTGACGCTTACATTTAAATCTTAAGTTGTCTAATGCTTTTAAAACTGTGATGACATTGTGATGTTTTAGTGTTCTAGTAAGCTACAGAGCCACGGTGAAAAACCAGGGAATCCTTTTTCATTGTAGACATCTGTTTTAAATCAGTGGCCAATAAATAAATAAATAAATATTTACAGATTAAATGCATTGAAGATGGATTTCTTTCCACAAGTGGGTGGAAATTTGAGAATTATTTGTTTCAGAATTATCTTCAATTACCAGTTCTTAGATTGATTCTCTGAAGGACACAGAGGATGGCAACGCTCCAGAGGAAAGAGGAGGGGTGGTGCCAGCTGATTGCTTTACAGCTATTTTAAAGTGTGCATAAAAACACAACTGTTGACACAGTGGCTGATAGTCAGAGATAACTGCCAACTGATATCTCAGTGGAGTGAGCGGGTTCACCAGTGTAGACACAGGTGTGATTTATACAGTTCTAAGCACCTGTAATAATTGTTAATTAATCTGGAGGACCCCCAAAACTCTTGAGAAATTAGCATTTAAAATTGTTCCTTATTGTTTTGCTATTGGATTCTTTCTTCACTTTCATTCCTGACACTGCCACCACTATCGGCACCCCTTTTGATTCTTTATGTTGCGCTCCATTTTTTCAGTGACACACAGTCACAAAGGGATTAACATGGTTGGACCTACCTGACGGGACTCTGCCTTGCCGTAGCGCAGCTCATTGACAAAGTGCTCACAGTTGCCCCTGAAGACGCAGTACGGAAGCTCCTGGCCCACCATCTTACAGGCCTCATTCACAATGAGGTGAGGCTGGCGCGGCTGGTACTTCCCATCCAGACTGTTGTTGATTTTCCACTCATCAGTTCCCACCATGTCCCACAGCTCCTCTTTCTTCACCAAGGCCTTCTCAGTTAGGACAGACATCATGCTGCTGGAGCCGGCACCAGAGACCTCAGCTGAGGACAGAATGAACTCAGGTTTAGTGCTAAATATTGCAACAGCTCTGAGCTGCCTTGTTTTGAGTGATCTGTAACCCAACAAATAATTCACATCATGCTCCGTTCTAAAAACCCATATTACAGAATCTAAAATGTGGCCTTTCAGACAAGCTGCTTTTTGTTTTCAGTAAGACAGGTTGGGATTTGGAAACAGGCGCCCACACAGTTTTCTTTGTGTGTGTGTGTGTGTGTGTGTGTGTGTGTGTGTGTGTGTGTGTGTGTGTGTGGACTCACATGGTGGTGCCAAGTGAACAACAAAGCCGTCACCAATGTACACAGCCCAGTGCTGATAAGTGCCACGGAAAACCTCAATTAAATCCCCAAGCTCTGGCTTCTCGTCATACTTGGATTACAAAACAGAAAAAAAAAAAAAGTGTTTGAATTTGCATCAGACAGAGTTTGACAGCAATGCAGTGTATTAAATCTGAGACACTTTAAACAGATATCAGTTAAATACAACAGGGCATAGTTACTTTACTAACCAGTGTTGGAGCCATGTCAGTGTGACTTTGGTCTGTGAACCTCAGATTTTTGGGACTGTGATGACCTTCAGAGCTGCAGGGATTAAAAATAAATAAAATTACACACTAAATTTAAGCACGTCACACGATATAAAAAAGAAGACAACGGATGGAGAAATGTTCTACTCTAAGTATTTGTGTGTTTTTGCATATTTCCTCGATATGCCTATATATTTCTTGCCTATCTCATCGCCTGTCAGCACTGGGGGATATAACCAAGCTAGACAAAATAATAGAGACGCCGCTGAGTCCAGTGCATTGCAGTTCGAAGTGGAGACAGAGATAAACAACGCCCCACCAAAAAAACAAACAAACAAAACCCCGGTAAGATTCACTGCAGGTCTGTTGATATTCCTAATAAACTGGCACCTGACTATCTGGACATGTCATATATCCGCGCAGTATCTCCGGGAAATAAACGCCAAGGAACTGTCTGTTCGAGACGAGTTCAGAGTTTTACAATTTTTAGAAATAAAAATAAGGAGCGCTCAAACATCAAACGTGAAGGTTAGCTAAAATTGGTCTGTGTTTACATCATCCAGAGGCCCCCAGCGAATACTAGCAGCATGACTAAAACGACCTTCACCTTTTGGTCACTGTTTCGGCTCAGCTACGACAAGTGTTTGGTCGAGTCGAAGGCTTACCTTAAACGACAGCTTCCTTAGCTCGTTTCGTTTTTTTAAATACTTCACGTCACCGAAAGCTCGGCCGTGAGCGCTCGGTTGATTGTTGCTCCGTGACCTTCAAAATAAAAGCATAGTAGTATTTTGTTTTTCGTTAAGAAAAGGCGTCAGGTCACTATTAAGCTGCCTGACAGAACTGTTTAAGATGAAAAAAAGGCTCAAGAATCCTGAGCGAAAACATCTGAATCTTTTCTGATATGACAAAATCATCTATATACCAAAACAAGAGCGTGTGTTTTCGTGTTAAGGAATCACACCGCTGCTTTTTAAATTATCTTTATTTCATACATTCGTGGTTTTCAGTGTATGACTTTCATAGCCTGATCGTTTTTTTTATTCTCGTAAAATCGTTGTTGTATTACCCACCACCTTTTCTTTGCGCGTTCTGCTTTCCCAGATCCATTATGATACTGTGGCCTATTCCAGAAAGCAGGTTTTGCTAACTCTGAGTCGTTTACCGGGGTAACAGACCGAACCTAACCTGCTCGCTGGCAGGTTTTATCCAACAAACTCTGAGCATCTCTCTGACTCTTCCCCTTCTGCCGCACCTGAACCACCTGTCTGACGCTACGATTCATTTCCTCATTCATAAAGTGGCTGTCAGAGCGTCAGAGGAGCGAATTCGTCTGCAGACGTTTATGTTTCTACAAGCACTGAAATCCCAGTTAGAAGTTATTTTTGTACGTAACACGAAGCTGTTACAGTCGTTCACTCGTCAGCGCGCTGCAAGGACGGAGGCAGCGATGATGTCACGGATTTATACTGAGCGCAGCAGCGGCGGTCAGACTGTCAGTTCTTTTGAAATATTCACTGTAGTTACTGTAGCATCACTGTTACATCTCACTAATCTGCAGGAAGCTTTAGACACAGAACACACTTTGAATAATGTCTGGATCAGATAATGTGAATGTTTGAGTGAAGATATCTGTAATTCGGAGTGTGAATCTCGACATATTTTCCATTGAAAACCACCTAAATCGGCGATTATAGCCTCTATAACGGATCCACAAACCATGTCCGTGTCCACCTGAATTCTCCATTAAAAGAATGAATATAGTGAGGGTGATATTCCATCATTAGATTCCATTTTACTGTATGATTATTGAAACAATTAAATGGCCATAAACGGAACTGTCATTAACTGCAGCAAAAACAGTTTTTATTAAATAAAAACTGAACTGAGGTCAGCTTTGCCCCGGGGTCTGCTGCTGTCGGTTAGTAAACTTAGTCTGAGCTGTTTCTCCACATTTTTATCTTCACTTTCTGTCTCCTGCAATTTGTCCGCCAAACTGCAGCAGAATAATTAAATTTGTGAAATTAGGATTCAGCTTCATCTGATGGAGATTCAAGTTGTGTAAATAATGTCAGCAGAAATTATAAAAGAAATTATGCTTCTTGGAATAGGTCCGTGGTGTGCACGTCAGCATAACACGCAACTCAGCCTCAAACTTCAACCACCACAACACTTTTGGTTTAAATATTACTGAACATGAGACCTTCACGGAGGTTTTATACTGCGTGACTGTCATATTGGACTACATTTGCTTTGGCACGTCGTGTGAAGAAAGAGGGGAGTTACTGGCGCCTAAATTAGCACAGTATAGATGAAGAGTGTCATCATTGGTGAAATTTTACAGTTCATATTACAGTGAATTTTTCATCTATCATGATGAAATTTGGTACAGTTTGGTACAGTTACTGTTGATTATTCATTGTCTTTTTTAAATTTAAAATTAAAATACTTCAGCGTGAACTATAAACCCTGCATAAAAATCACATACACTCATACAGTTAACATCTCCGCAAATGTTTATTTTTCTTTTGTTTCATTTAGTGTTTTTAGAGGATGCTATCAGGGTACATAAACCGAATAAAATATGTCTAGACTATATTTGCCATTATCTGTTCATGTGATAAAAAATGTTTAAATAAAAATATAAAATCATATTTTACAGTTTTAAAAAGGAAATAAATTTAATTTCTAGTCTTTGTGAACTAGTAATTTATAAGGGTGTATGACAATATTGCGTGGTATAGACTGCAGTGTAGCACATGGAAAATTTGGGTGAGAGAGGTATGCGCTCTAATGAGTGCCCTTCTAGTTTCCATTTAGCGATGATGGCTCTCACCGTGGTTCGCTGGAGTACCAAAGCCTTAGAAATGTTTTTGCACTTTATATTTTACATAAAATATAATTATTAATTTTCAAAAAACAGAAGCGGAGAGAAACACATGACCACTGGGTGTCGCCAAAGACCTCAACAGTCGGCTTCGGGCTTCCTTTTCTAACGGCGAAGAACTCAGAACTTCCGGCTTCGGAGCGCCCTTTCGTTGTATTTTGTCCCGATATTTGGTCGCGAAGGCCACATAAAGCTGTCATAATCGCTGAAGTCGACGCCCCACGGCGGAGAGGTGGATTTGCTGTGATGTTTTGATGTTAAACGACCGAGCGATGTCTGTGGTGTTTGACGGGAGTCCGCTGAAAGCGATGCAGAGCTCACACACTCACACGCCGCAGACTGCCCTGAGGTGAGTGCAGCGATGACACAAGAAGTACATCTAAACGATGAACTCCCACAGTACACGTCTGCTTCTGAGTGTAAACTGTGTGAAGAGCAGCGGGGCATAAATGCACGTTTCTGTCTATGATTTAAGTTGCTGCTTTAATCACAGACTGCAAAATGTAACGCTAAAAAGACAAAACATAGTTCGTAAAAAGCTTTTAACGAACTATGTTTTGTCTTTGGCTAGCCCTCTTAATTCTACCGACCACCATCTAAAAACACCTAAATTATGTCAATGATTTTAAAGTCGTATCTAGCGTATGTGTTTAATTTACAATGAAATAAAAGATTTTTTTCAGTATACATACTTTCTGTGCAAGGTAAAAATAAGTAAAATGATTATTTTACTAGAGCAAAATTAATCTGCAGCATTTTGTATTTTCTTTTTCGTATGTGACATTAAAAACATTTCTTTTGCTGGGCTCTTTTTTTTAACGATTAATCAATAAATTAGTTGAGGAAACAATTATCAGAAAATGTATAATGTACAACAGGAGGTTTTCATGGCTCAAAGCGGGGCACATAAGTGATTCGCATATAGTTATGGCAATAAATCTGTCATCTTATTTAACAAAAGTATGTGTATTTTACGGTTTTGTTTTTTTATTTTTTTTTTATTTTTATTTTTTTACATTTTATGAACAAAAGTTAATTTTTAGCTTAAGTAAAATATCACAATCCTGTGACTGGAGCTGAAATGGCATCACACTGTAAATACTGTAGCATCTTCGATGTCTGTATTATGTTCTGTAAAAAAAGAAAGAATAGTGATGCATTTCAAACAGTATGGACACTGATGTAAAAATATATATTATGGGTCAGACCCAAGTCCAATTGTCACACAATCAAAATGATTTCTAGTTTCTACCCTTTTAATCTAATCTCTCAGAAAACAATAACTAAATGACCACAGAAGCCCAAACATACGTCCATCTATAGATATCTTTGTTTGATGTAAACATAATTAGTTCATGTGGGTATAAACAAAGAAGAGCAGCAAAATTCTGGTATTTTTCATCCTGGAAAGAAGCATGTGTTGTCAGTGGGCAATTTTTGTATATAGTTGAACTACAAGGTTTAAATCAAAAGTCCACATATTTGCAAATATTTTTATCATAAATTTATGATATTTTAGAACAATAATCACAAACATTTACTTGCTGTAGCTTCAGAATTATTGTACTTCTTGCTGTATTTGTCACTTGTCTTTCTTATGCATGGTATCAATTGAAGTATCATATGTCACATGATGTGACTTTTGGTTTTGTGACACTTAGATGGGTGATACAAGTTTTTCACATATTCACACAGAGCTTTAGATCTTTATGGGCATCCTTATCATTTTTACTTTGTGGCCGCTACACCTCTCACTTTCCTTGTGTCAACATTCTCCTTCTCTAGCACCCAGGAACTGTCGCAGGAGATTAAGTCCTTCATCAGTGGTGTTGACAGCGTTCAGGGCCGGAAACTCAGTGTCCGGGAACACGCTCGGTGTGCTGTGAGGCTGCTGCGCTCAGTCCCAGCCTGTCGAGGGGCAGTCTTGGAGCATCTGCGAGGTGTGTACGATGAGCATGTGTCTGCTTTTCTGCGCAACCTCGAGACAGAGGGTAATGCCAGCACTGGGGTGAGCTCCAACCTGGAGGACATCATACAGGTGTGACTTTACATATACACCATCTTAAAAATTATGCACATATTGAGATTAATAAATGTTAAAAGCATATTTTTATTCCGCCCTTGAGTCAGTAAATTTGGCTTAATTATTTCTCTTGTGTGTAGGAGGTTCATGGCGTGCTGTCAGAGTTCATCCGTCTTAACCCCCGAGCTTGGGCCCCTTTAGTGTCCACCTGGGCTGTCGATTTACTAGGCCAGCTGAGCAGCAAGCATGCCGGGCGCCGGGTTGCCCCCCACTCCTCCAGCCTTAATGAGCTGCTCCAGCTCTGGATGTCTTGTGCTGCCACTCGGTCCCTCATGGAAGCCTACTCTCAGTGTCTAGCTGCAATGCTTGCATGGTGCCCTGATGCCTGTGTGGATGCTCTTTTGGACACTTCAGTTCAGCACTCTCCTCATTTTGACTGGGTGGTAGCTCACATTGGGTCTGCCTTCCCAGGTACCATCATCAGCCGAGTGTTGGCATGTGGACTAAAGGACTTCTGCTCTCATGGTGCCAAGGACCAAGGGCTACTAGTAATGGGAGTGGATAAAGGTAGCAGAGTGCCAAAGATCGGCTCAGTGGTGGGAATCCTCGGGCACCTTGCTGCTCACCACTCCGACAGCATCCGCAAAGAGCTGCTCAGGATGTTCCAGGAGAGTCTGAGTCCATCGAGCCCTCTGTCTCCAACCTCATCATCAACATCCTGGGAAAATTCCCCTCAACTTCGTCGTGCTGCAATGCCGTTTCTCCTGCAGCTGGCTGCAATGTCGCCAAACCTCTTCGGTGCTGTGTCTGCAGAGCTGGTCGAGTTGTTGCACCCTCCTGTCCTGCTCCAGCTACAGGCCGTGCTGCAGGGCCTCCCCAGAGAGGAACTGGATAACATGTTAGGCCTGGCTGTGCATCTCATTAGCCAGAGTCCATCAGGAGGGGCCCGGGTCCTCAGATTTCTGGCAGACACAGCAACCCCAGCTTCAGTCATCATATCTGGCCCAACACCCTCCCCTCATGAAGGAGTGCGAGAAGGTTGCGACCGCCTCCTCCAGATGCTGCTCCTGCATCTGCACAAGTTAGTTTTCAACCGCACTGATGGAGTCGAAGTCAACCCCCATCACTCAGCTTCCTCTCAGCCACAGAGGGTCATTCCCTTCTTGGAGGAGCTGCAGTCTCACGTGGGTCAGCTGTGTGCTGAGACGCTGCGACTAGAGAGGAAACGTCACCTCTGGCTGCATCAGCTGCTGTGTCTGCTCTCAGTGTATGGCGGTCCTAGCAAAGCCACCGAAGCCCTCTGTCAGCTGCTCACCCAGGCCCGCAATCCAGAGGAGTTGGCTCTAGCCTGGCAGCTCCACACCACACTCTCCTCCTGCATGGTGGGACTCATTCCTGCTGCCATAGCCCGCTGTGTGGCCCAGATCCACACACACACTCTGGGGCCTCGGCAGCTCAAACAACTGCTGCTTAACCTGGCTGCAGCAATCCAGAGTCAGGACGAGGAGAGAAGAGGAGCAGCCGGTGCTCAGTCCTCCATGGCCGTCCAGGTGGGCTCAGCGGTCTCAGGACACCTTCATGATTTCAGCCCACTTCTTCTCCACGGGGACCCAGTTGTATCTCACGCCGCAGTACGCCTCCTGTCCTGCAGCCCGCTCCCTCGCACCTGCTCCCCAGCACACCTGCTTCAGCTCTCTCGTGCTGCTGTCACTTATTTCTTTCTGGCACTGCGGAGGAGAGGAGAAGGGGGAAAGGTGGGGAGAGATGGAGGGCAGGCAGGCGAGGCTGTAAACTGCTCTGTCCTGCTTCTGTCTCATATTGCTGCATACTCTCCTCTTACTCTCAAATCAGTGCTTCAGCAGCTGGTTGAAGGAGCGCTACATAAAGGCAACACCGACCTGTTTGGAGGGCAGATCGCAGACATGTCTGGCGCCCCTGTGTCTTCCCCATCTGTGCCCCCTGACCTAGGAGCCTCTTTGCTAGATGTAAACTGTCGGTTTGGTACCACTGTTAATTTTTCAGGTAGTGTGTGGTCGGTGTTTCATGCAGGGGTGATTGGCAAAGGATTAAAGGTCCGCATCATTACGCAGCTACCTGATCCATCCTATGTCATACAGGTGAGTAGTTGCTTCACTGCCGTGAAGCCAGAATTATAAACCAATTCAAGAAGGGTTGTTTGATGTGTATTTACCTTAGGTTGTGTATAGAAATTATTCCTCCATGTGATTCTTATGAAATGCTCAAACTTTAGTAGTAGAATTAGAATGGAATTACAGTAGAAATTGTCTAAACTTAACAATAATGTGCATATTTTATTCTCTTTGTAGAACATCCAGACTTTGCTGGCTGTTATAGTCAAGTGTTGTAGCTCCTCCGGTCTCAATGGCTCACGCTCACCATCTGACCCAGATGAGCCGCCGCCCATCAATGCAGAGGCAGCCAAGGTTGTTGCAGTCACACTAGTGGAAAATGTCTGTCCTGATGTCGCCAATAGCGAGTTATCCTGGCCTCCAGAAGAACACGCCCGCACCACAGTGGAGAGGGACATCCACATTCGGCGCTGCTTCGAGGCCCACCCTGTGCTCTTCCCTCTGCTTCAGGTGGTGGCAGCTGGACGTCCTGCTCTCTGCTATTGCTCAGCAGTGCTCCGAGGCCTTCTGGCCACTCTGTTAGCCCACTGGGAGGCATCTCGCGAGGTGTCATCCACAGATTCCCCATGGCACCTCCAGGCCTCTTGCCTTTTGGTGTCCTGCATGGGAGAAGGTCAACTGCTGCCGCCTGTTCTGGCCAACGTCCACGAAGCTTTCCCCCACCTGACTCCCTTTGAAGTGAGGCTTCTTCTGCTGGCTGTGTGGGAGTATGTGAGGGGCAATGGCCCCATGCCCCAGAAGTTTGTCTTCAGCCCAGAGAAGGGGATGTTCTGCAGAGATTTCTCACGGGATGGCGATGTGGCAAGATACGTGGCACCGATTCACAGTGTACTACATAAAAATATTGACAGACTGGGACACCTGTGCTGGCGGTTCCAGCTCTGAGGAGTGGTGGGGAAAAAAAATAGACTGTAAAATGGAGGGAATACTGTTGTATACTGCTCCAAGAGTGGATCCCAGAGTTGCGGTCACTGTAGTTGAGTTTCATATCCATAGCTTTGTGCACGTGTATATCTTTTGTACCGTTTTTAGACTTGATACATTTCTAACTGGTGAGAAACACAAGACAAATGGCACATGTGTACATTATGTTCATACAGAATTTGCGCTACACAAAATTGGGATGTAATGTATTTTAATGTGTCATTTTGGTTAAAAAAAAAATACAACTAAACTATGTTAAATCATTTACAGACTGTTTTGTATTTGTTTTCCCATTGTTCATGTTTAAAAAGAAAGCACACTGCCTCTTGTTCAGTATGTGAGCTCTTATTTCAGACACTTCAAAATAAACCTTTGTTCCAGACGTTCACCTAAATAGCCAAACCTGAGTAAAGTTTTTTACAATGCTTCCACATACAAGTGCGCTGCAGGGAGCAGAAGTGCTGCATTTTCAATGATGTGGCGTGTCGTGAGGTGTGCCGTAGGAGTGACAGATGGGTTCAAGGTGGGATGGGATTATATCAGGGATTGCCTCTGAGCTGCTTCTTGTTTGTAGTGATGATGGACAGGTTGACAGATTATTTTTGCAGACAACATTGTGCTCTGTAGTGAGAAACAAGTGGAAGGGAACCTGTAGAGGTGGAGGTATGCTTTGTTGAGAAAAATGAAACTCTGTAGAAGCAAGAGAGAATACAAGTGTGTGAATGTAAGGGAGGCTGGTGGAGTGGTGATGAAGCAAGGGGGAGAAGCAGTAAAAGTGGATGAGTTTAAATACTCAGAGTCAATCATCCAAAGTAATAGTGTGCAATAGAGGTGAAGAAGAGAGTGCAGAAAAGGTGGGGTGGGTGGAGATGAGTGTCGGGGTGATTCATGAAAGAAGGATAGCAAGAATGAAAGGTAATGTTTACAAGATAGTAGAGACACCTGCTATGATTTGTGGTTTGGAGATGGTGGCAGTGACAAAAAGACAGAAGGCCAAGTTGGAGATGGCAGACCTGAAGATGTTAAGATTTTCACTGTGACAACTCAGGTTGAGCTGTTTGAAGACAAAGTTAGAGAACCAAGGCTGAGATCGTTTGGACGTGTTCAGAGGAGTGATTGTGGATATGTTGGGCAAAGGATGTTGATTTTGAAGATGGAGGCCACAGAGATGGATGCAATGAAGAAGGGGATGCGGAAGATTTGTGTCACAGAGGAGGATGGCAGGGATAGGACGAGATGGAGGCAGATGATTTGCTGTGGCAACCCCTAAAGGTAGCAGCTGAAAGAAAAAAACATTAACATGACGTGCAGAGGGAGAAATAATTATAAATCATGGATGAACATTGATCTTTACGGTGAATAGGTTGAGCTGTACTGCATGTGTGCTGGTGGTTATAACATATAGCACGGCTGTCCCTTCAGGATTGGCTGGAAATGAATCCAGTGGGACTCGCATGTGTGCACTGACTGGACTCGGCGATGACGTGTCCGTGCCTGAGAGGTTATATTCATTCATTCATCCGTTCTTTAGTGTCACAAAAATAATATTACGTTTTAAAAACTACATAAATTCTCTTTATAGGGTTAATCATCACATATTTATGCGTATTTTTCAGAAATGCGCATAAATCAGTTGCTGAGTATCTTATTTTCTTAACTTAATCTTCGCAGCGGAGTGATTGGGGGCGGAGCCAAGCGGCAAGCATAATCAAGATGGCCACCTTCACTGAATGGTAAGACAAAGCAGTTCCGCTGTTTTCTCGCGAATTTATCACTTTTTCGGTTTATTATCAGTGCGCAGGATGGTAGAAGTTATATCCGTGGCTAGACATCTTATAAACGTGAAAGAAAATCTACTGTTTCGGGGT
>VUQJ01021821.1:15928-28410 GCA_015108635.1 Andinoacara biseriatus | reverse complement strand
TCTGAAACATTCCAGTGGGACGTGCATAAAAATAAAGATACCTTTACCCTTAATTCTTCGCTCTGCACAGCCAAATACCCACAAATGGACAAACATTCTGAAATGAAACCTGCTTCAGTTTACTCTTAAATGAGAGACATAAAAGGAGAGGTAAAACTTTAATTATAAAGTGATAATTATAATAATTTCGTCTCCGCACACAGTCCTACAGAAAAAGGGCAGATTGTGAAGAAAATTGTTCTGAGCTGCTGGTGCTGCTGGTGCATACAGTGTGTGGCTTGTGTTCACCCACCATCACCCATCTGCCAGCTGCCTGGATTTGCTTTTATGAACCATGTGGACCAGCATGCAGTGTGTGGTCTCCATGGCAAATATATAATGTGCTGTCCGTGTGTGTACTCGGTACACAAAGCCAATCTGCTCACACCTCAACTGAAACTTCTATTAAAGTTCAATTGACTGTTTTTGTATTGTTAAATATTTTTCATGCATTATTAATCTATTTTTTTTCCACTCAGCAGGTCTTTGGCCTACAGGACTTTATCTGTCAGTGTTTGATTTCTCTTTATTGGGTCAGCTGCTGATGTAAGACAATGATGAGGACAGTGTAGATGGATTACAGGGTGAGACTCAACAACACAGAAGTGAATTACTGTGGCCTCAAAAAGAGATTCATCATTGGGTCACTATAATTGAGATCCTCTATCAGAATACACTTTCCCAAGCTTCACTTATCCTTAATCCGTCTCTGATACAGACAAATCTGGAACTGCAGTCATCTGTGTGGGATAAATGGAACAAACAGTTCTCTGAACATCAAATGAGCATGTTAATTGAATTTTTTTCTTGATTTAAAAGGATGCTATTCTACAACTTTTATACCACAAATACATCTTTAAAAGCACCAGCAAAGCCAAATGATCACCTCTACACAAGAATGGCTATTTCCTGGGATTCATAATAATCATTCTCTGCAAATCTTTTATTATCTCAAATTATTAGGGCTGGATGATTTTAAAATGTCATCCATCTGTATTACTAATTGATGCTTTAGTCCATCTATACTTTATATGGATGTAATATTTCATGCACCAGTCTAAACTGCAAACAAAAAAAGAAAATGTGGAAAGTGATCTAGGGAGCTTGATCTAAATGTGTTTGTTTCCTGTATTAATTTGAATAACATTTTAGCATCCTTAACACTCCACCCAGATCTGATATTTTCTATTTCTGGTCATTCATTATGCAAATGCAGCCCTGCACTAACTCCACTCCTGCTCACCTTTCCTGATCACCTGATTCCTCTTACCAATCTGATCACAACTCCCCACCTCACCATTAGCTCCCTAGTGTAAATATATTTTGGCCACTTCCAATTACTCTCTGCCAGATTGTCTGTTGTGCTTTTCTAGTTGTGGCTTTTGTGCCTTTTTTGTCTTTGGCTTCCTGACAGTCTTTTGGACTCTGCCTTTTGCCCCTTAATGCTTTTGGTCTCTTGATATTTTAGTCTGCCTGCTGACTTTGCCCCTTGCCCCTTGTCCCCATGCCTGCTTGTGCATGCATTACTTTCCACAAAGGTGAACTGTCTGAACTTTGGTGTCCCGTGTTATCTGAGCTGTCAGGCCTTTTTTTTTTCCCCCTTTTGGTCATAAACTTTCATCTCCTCAATAGATTTAGAAGTCCCATCGCTTCATGGAAGCTTACAGCATGATATTTTTGCTGAGTCACTTCAGTCTCTGCCAAGAGGCAATGTTGCATTTGTTCATTAAATTAACAGCATTTGTAAATTCAGTATTTTATTCTGTATTTGTATGGTATTTTAAAAATGCTCAATCACATTTCATATGAAAATATTAAGCCTTTTTAACTGCTGACAGGTAGATCAAAAGTGAACACAGAATGAAAGGACAGATGCTTAGTAAAAATCCAGTGATTATTCACAAGATCTCCAACTCTGTGATTGGAGTAGGAGTTGGGCTGAAGGTAGATATTTCATTTTAATGGAGATATAATATCAAACAAAAATCCAGAATCCCCAAAAAATTACATAAGTTGTAAATTGATTTACATGTCATGGAGTGAAATATGTATTTGATCTCCAAGCAAAATATGACATAGTCCCTGGGTGAGAAACCCTTATTATCAAACACAGCAGCAAGACGTTTCTTGTAGTTGGTCACCAGGGCTGCACACATAGCTACAGAAACTCTCTGGATCCTTTAGGTTTCTGGGCTGCCGCTCGGAAAATTGAAGCACCCTCCACAGATTTTCTGTAGGATTGAGGTCTGGAGACAGGCTCTTTAGCCAGTCCTTTGTTGCCTTGGTGGCATGTTTTGAGTCATTGTCATGAATGTCAAGTCCCATCCATGACCCATCTTCATTGTCCTGGCTGTAGGGATGGTGTTCTTTGGGTCATACTCAGCATTTCTCTTCCTCCAAACACAGTGGCTCAAGTTGATGCCAAAGAGCTCGATTTTTTTTTCATCTGATCGCAGCACTTTCTCCCAAACCTTCTCTGAATCATTTAGATGTTCACTGGCAAACTTAAGACGGGCCTATACATGTGCCTCCTTGATTAGGGGGCCCCTTGCCGGCACTGCAAGATTTCAGCTCATTACGGTGTACTGTGTTACCAATGCTGTTCTTGGTGACTGTGGTCCCAACTGCATTCAGACCCTTTACAAACTCCTCCCCTGTATTTTTGAGCTGATCCACCACCTTCCTCATGATCATACTCACCCCCTGAGGCAAGATCGTGTATGGAGTTCCAGACCAAAGCCGATTGATGGTCATTTTATATTCCTCCCATTTCCCAATAATCACACCAACAGTGATTCTCACCAAGCTTCCTGCTGACAGCCTTAGCCCATTCCAGTCTCTGTGCCACATGGGAACACAGCCAATCTGTGGGAGCCAGAATTGTGGCTTGGTTGTAGGGGATCAAATACTTATTTCAGTATTTCAGTAAGATGTGCAAATCAATTAACAACTTTTATGTAATGTGTTTTTTTTTCTGGATTTTTGTTTACGTTCTCTCTCCAATTAAATTAAAAAAGCAAATTCAGCAAGCAAATAAATTTCCCCTAGTGTATATACACATATACATGTAAATTTAGACAAAACAAAAGCCAACATTTAAAAGAAGAATATATTTTCAGTTGTTTATCTGAATACTGAAATCTTTGGACATGAGTTGCAGACAGACATGGGAAAAATCTAACTTATTGCACTTCTTTGTGATTGAGCTATAGTGAAGTGTCAGGCAGAGTTGAACCCACATGCAGGACTTGGAGGACAGAGAATTGACTCAAACGCAGCTTTAGTCACTGGAACTCACAAGTTAGTACTAAATACTAACAGGGCAAGACTGGAGCCAGAAAGGCAGAGACTAGGAAACTCAGCGGAACCTTAGAATACACAGAGCACACAGCGTGAGGGGGGAACCATACAAGAGGACACGGCAGAGAACAGAGGAAGACACAGACAATATATACACATATGAGGTAATCAGGGAGAGCGGAGACAGCAGGGGAGAAACAGGTGAACTGAATCTAACTAATGAGACAAGGGAAGCAAAACTGAATACAAAGTGCACGAAGCAAGGGACCTGAAACGTAAAACAGGAAATGAGTAAACATGGAGACAGAAACACAGACTTGACGGCACGGGGAGGAAGGCACGCTGAGGAAATACAATTACACAGTACACATGAATGAAAATAACAGGGAAGGCGGAAACACTGAGGAAGGAAACATCAAGGCACAGAGAACAGGAGACATAACTGAACAGGGAGACACGATAACTGAAGGAATAGGACACAGAGACAAGCCAGACATGGAGACACAGAGATGGAAACAAATCCAGACACAGGAGCACACGGGAGGCAAGAACACACTGGGACACAAGGGATATTGCATGAACAGAACTAAACCAGAACCAAAACCTAAGAATATAAATATAAAGCATTACCAGGAATTACATTACTCAGATTGGAAAAAAAAACAAAACCCTGTGACCCAGAGACCATGACATGACGTTTTGCTGTGAGAACCTGCTAGTGTGACAGCTGTGTATAATACAAAGGTGGGGAAATATCACATTTATGAAATTATTAAGTAAGATTTTTCTGCTGGGATACTTCTGCTAATTGTGCTTCTGCTGTTGTCTTGCAATATGTCTTGACATAGTCTTTACACTGTGAGCGTCTGAAGTGAAGTCGACCTTCTGTTCTGAAGCTTTTATGTCTCTGTCGAGGCTTAAATCACTGACGGAAACTTCAAATTATGCCCATAGAGATGAAGAGGCTGTAAAGGTGCTTTATTTCAAAGTTTTCACACCGCTCACCTTTTCCACATATCAGTCCATCCATTTTCTTAACTGCTTATCCAGTTCAGGGTTGTGGGGGGTGCTGGAGCCTATCCCAGCTGACATTGGGTGAGAGAAAGTGTACACGCTGTGCAGGTCACCAGTCTATCACAAGGCTTACGCAGAGGCAGGCAGTCTTTCACTCTCTTATCCACACTGAAAGCCAAGATTACTAATTAACCTAAGATGCATCACTTTAGCCTGTGGGAGAAAGCCAGAGAACCCAGAGAAAGTCGAGGCAGGCACAGGGAGAGCATCCAAACACAACAAAAGGCTTCAGCTGACCAGCGTGTTCGCACACTGTTAGATGACAGTGATAACCACTGCAACACTCTTGCCACCCAGGAAAATGTGTGTCAATGTACACAAATTTAAAAATTACATCTAATTTTGTGAGCCATCTTATTTAAGTGTAAAATGGAAAAATATTACTGCAAAAAGTGGAAAAGCATGTGCCCCATGTAGGATTAAAACTACAGTCTGTGAATGTCTGTGAATGTCCTTTTCATTTATATAAAAAAAACAAAGGAAAGTACTGAATATGAACACATTAATGCTGTGAGACTGTTTATATAAATAAAACAGCTGGTCAATTCTTCAGTTAGTCTCTACACAAAATGCAGCAATTTTGAACGTTACTTATTGATGTCAGTTATTTTTGATTTAGCTTTATTTATATAGGGCAGAAAGCAGAATAACAGTCACCTTGAGGTGCTTTACACTGTAACCCTACAGTATGGTGGAGAAAACCTCATGCGAGAGCAACAAAAAGCTCCTTTAAAGAGAAAGAAACCTCCGGCAGCACTGGGCTCAGGGACAGGGCACCCATCTGCCGCGACTGGTTCTGGGATGAGGGGAAAGAGAAAAGAAAAAGGGAGCATGTGGCACTTACAAATGAATTTCTTTGGATTTTGAGTTGTTCCTTGTAAAAACAAACATTTCAAATGGATTACTATTAACTCTGGTGCTTTCTGTGTTGCATTTAAATTATTTTCTGATATTTTATAGATCTTACAATTAAGGGATTGCCAGATGAGTCGATAAAGAACGTAATCGTTCTTTGCAGGCTTGGTGTAATTGTTGCAGTCAGATTATTTTTTTTTTTTACTCTTAAAAGCAATGAATAGTATTTTTCTAAACCCTCTTTAAATGCATACTGGAGTGCATAATTTAATCTTAAGCTGCGTAAGTGAATGCTAAATTGGTTTTTGCATTAGCCTTAAGAAAAAATTTATTCTAATAACCGCATTCACTGACATGCAATATGTCCCTGTATTGTTCTTCCATTAACAGACTGACACATATGCATTACAGACTCTAAAGTAAACAGAAGATTGTTTACTCCCCTTCGATAAAAAGCTTTAGACAAGATAAACAGTGGCGACACATGCACTGTACCCACTAATTCCCCCTTTGAAATAAACAGTAGGGAAGCAGATTTGGTCATGTTATGAAGCAATTGATGCCTGAAGCTCTGCACCAACTTTCCTTGCCTGTCTGAGTCTCTTCCTGGTGCAAGCGCAAGCTATCAAATGTTCACAAATGCCTCCTGAATGCTAATGCTTTACATAAAAATAGACTCGGTGCTTTTTAAGAAGGTAATTCTGTGCAGAAATGAAGTCATTACATATTCTTCCAAGAGATAATACTTAGAATTTGGTTAGCTTTTTTGTTTTTAATGGGATGTCCCATCTGCGCTGTAGCCTAAGAAGATTTACAGTTAGTTTCTTCACAAATCTGGAATGCTTTCTTTAGAGGATGTTCAGTTATGAGTGGTAGTGGTTAGCACTGCTGCTTCACAGCAAGAAGGATCTGGGTTTGAACCTGCTGGATGACTGGGGTCTTTGTGTGTAGCACTTGTATGTTCTCCCTGTCTGTGGGAATTTTCTCTGGCTACTCCAGTGTCCTCCCACAGTCCAAAGATATGCCTTTTAGGTTAAATGGTGACTTTAAATTTACTGTGGATGTGAAAGTGGTCTGTGTGATGGCCCTTTCCAGGGTGTACCCCACCTTTCACTCAGAAAGAATTGACTCCAATTCGCCCGAAAATGGGTGAACAGGCCTTCAGTTATCACATTCACTCTTGTGTAGGTTCATCTAAATGTTATGTGGAAGGAGTATATATTTCCTCCCACAATATTTGGTCACACAAAAAAAACTGTCCTCATATATTAGTCACATTTTCTGGAGGAGCAAGCACTGAGAGCCATGAAGAAAAAAAAAAAATAGAATCCTGCCTCACAGGGTGTAAATGCTGATAACAAAACTAACTATCCTTCTTTGTCCTACTTCTTTTAAGATAGTACTTGGGACGCTTTTAGATCTTCTGACACAACATGACAGGGCATTCAGCTGTCAGGCAGGGTACAGGGGCCAGCAGCTGCCATCAACAACAAGCTGGCATCCAGTTGGTGTGGCCTGAGGTGCAAACCAGCACTTTGCAAAAACCTCCCTGTCATGTGCTTTTGTGTGACATCTGCTCTGCGGTGATAAGGACTGAACTCAGTTGTTTCACTTTTTGCTTCAAAGCACAGAGTTTTAGAGCTAATTATATCTCTCACTGTATTGTTGCTGGAATTAGTGTTTAACCTATATGTTATGACTCTTGATAATATGAGCGCAAGGCAGAATGTAAGGCTTTTTTTTCAAAGTGATGTGTGAAGCGTAGGAACATCTGCTCCACTGCGATTACAGAACTGAAATACAAAGCACCTATGTTCATTTCTTTTTCTTTTTCTTTTTCTTTTTAACTAAGGTTTGACTTTGGCAGTTCTGCTGTATCTGCAGCCTCAGGTTGAACATATGGACTTGCCGGACGTCTCAGTGATCGCTGTCATTTTGTAGGCTGTGAATTGCTGCCTTTGTGGCTCCCGGGAAGAATATTTAGGCCAGCACAGTTAGTTGGCTGGTGGGTTTATCATTTGGTGGTGTGCAGAAGCAGCTATATCTGTCCCTTGCCTGAAGTTGCAAAACAGCCAAAACATTTTGCAAATCCTTTATAAGCATAATGTGTTCTTTGGTGCATTTAAGTGTGATTGAAGCACTGTGTATGCATTTAAAGTTAAACTTTTTTTTTCTCTAAAGATAATCAGTCAGTACAGACCTGGGCTCTTGGGTATGTCATGTGGTTTCTGGCACCGGGACATTATTGGGGATCTCAGGATGATCTTAGGCCCATTGTCTTGTTTCCTGAGTTTTGTTCCCAAACCATTTTTGTGCTGTGTTGGGTCACACTTTAATGCTGGCTTTAGGAAGTGCTATGGTTGTAGTGAGGTAGGGTCTTCTTTGTATAATGTAAGAAATACACTGCGTGAGAGCATGTCAGAGCTGCCAATGACTCAGCATGTTTTGAATTAACTTGAATGAAAAGTGGGTCCTATTTAGCCTAATTAGCTAGTTGGATTAGCTAGATTAACTAGCTATAGACTTACAAAGTGACCATAGGACCTTCAGTGTTGAATGCTATAAAGGGTATATATAGCTACTGCAACTTGGACTTGTTGAAAAAGAGGGGAAAAAAAGTATTGAGATGCTGTGTAGCGATACTACTGTATAACATGCCAGCTAGCAATGTATGAAACTAATTTATTTCCTTTGAAATTTCAAATTTACACAAAAAACAAGATGTAGTATCATATTAACGTCAGTCAAAATCCCACTTCAGCTTTACTTTGTTGAGTATTTCTCCCTCAAATACCACTTGATTCATAGTCCTTACAGTTTTTTTTTTTGCTGTTTTACTCATTTTTCACTGGCAGCCTTTTTCACTAGAGGCTTGATAAACTTCATTATTGGCCTTTACCTTGTTTCTTCACCCTTAACGAGTGATGTGAAAGGTGCAGCTCATATAGCCAGCTGGTTTTGCAAAAAGACAGCCTGAGGCCATTTTTCTCTATTTCTTCATGAGTGAGCATGCCAGTTCATACTTGCGTCTGGGCAGTGGGCGCTTTATGTGAGGTTAATGACTCTTATGATTATGCATGCATTTTATTTGGTGCCAAATCTGACTCCATTTTCCCTTTTGACCCATGTTTTGCTCCTTCCAGGCATTTAAGGTGTATTATAGACTCTAAACAACTCAGAAAAAGTCATATTCGTATTTTGTATTTCAATAACATGACTACAGTAGAACTGAATCCCTGTAGGAATCATTTTGTTCTCTCTATTTTATATTTTTCTGCCTCTGTGTCCCCTTTCTTCAACAACAAGTCAGCAGTTGATTGCCATACAGACATTGTCATATTCATCAATAGTGGAGCATTGTTGCAAAGTTGTTCTCAACCAACTATGATAAAGGCCTGACAGTGCTGAGATAGGTTTTTTTTTTCTTGCCAATCATTGCACCATTTGATTTATTGATCTCTCACCTCAGTCACAAAAACATAACAAGCAACTCTCTATTGTTCAGCTTTGACAAAACATTTCATTTCACACTTTGAGTTCCAACCCTATCACCTATAAAACATTCAACATACTGTACTGTTGCTAAAAAATCCTGTTAAATTCTTAATTCTCACTGTTTTTTTTTTGTTTCTGAACCATAAGTCCATCATTCTGTCTTTAATTTGGTTGCGGGATGCCATTTTTATTACAAGTTATAGCTATAAAACTGAGGCATGGGGTGAAATTAAGAAATACATACAGAGAGATGAGATAAAAAGAAACCTCATGGGGATCTTTAAAAATTCTCTCCAATAAAAGCAAGGGCAAACAACAAATGAGGGCGCTGTGTGACGTGAAACCAAGGGTGGGAGAACTCAACAAGGAGAAACATGTTTGATTGGGTCTCTCTAAAACCGTAAAAAAGAAGCCAAACTTTCAATATATCAAAGCTGCAGTCCTTTATGTTTTACTTCACATCAAAGTACAATTTTAAAGGCAATTCTATAAGATAAACATCTGTGTCTTCTTGTTGTTGGTGTCTTTGATTGGTGAAAATATCAGAGTATCGTGTAGCACACAGCAGTGAGAGGGTTTTCATTTGAATAGCCTATGTAATGTTGCAGTAAAAGCTTTACTGCATTTGGCTTTCATTTTTAAAAGTTCAGGGGAATTTGAATGATTACCATCTCCATGATCAAAGCTGACACATATAGTTTGCCGTAATCCATGTAAAGCAGAATATAAAAAATGAGACAGTCTTATGCTGCAGTTACACTTGGGGAAACAGTGATTAGAGAGCACAGCACCACCAAAGTTATTGCAGCCATGTGCAATGAACTTGCACTTTTGTTGCCTTTGAAGTGGTTGCTTCAAAGATGAGGATCAGGTCCGTCTATGTAGCTCTATATTGTAGTGGTTTCCACATTCCTTTTGGACATGAGTGGTTGCTGGTTCAATTCCAGCTGGAGACACAAATCAGGCATCTAATGTAAAACTCAAACGTGCAAAGCTACTGGCTGTGGCCACACCTTGGGACAAATAGCTTCTTCAATCTACTACCAGTTTATGAGTGCATGGCATCAAGTTGGCAATTACATACAATCTGTTTATGACAATATGGTGATAAACTGGCTGAAATTGCAAATCTGGGAAACATAAATTCACATTAACTGCTTGTATTGAAAGTTTAGCCAGAACCTTGAAACAGGAACACATGCAGGACAGCAATTTAACTACAAAATGACTTAGTAACCTTGCTTTTATATAAACACAATACAACCAGCTGGCAACCAGGTGAGTCGATTCCCCTATTGCAAAGAGTCACATCGCAAGTGAATTGTAGTCATCAGCGCAGCGTGACTGAGATTGATTGGAACCGGTTGGCAGTCTGTGTTTGCCAGAGAGTGAGTGCAGTCCAAGTCTGATGGCGATTGTTTGGAGACAGGTTGCCTCTCAAAAGACAATCTGTGCAATCACCTTACGATCAAAAGTGGTCGCTGTAACTGCTTGCAATCTGTCACTGAATGCGAAAAAATTCAATGCAATTGTAACAACTGATTTCCCTGAACTGTAAGGATGCTGCCTCCTATTTTCACTCTTGTGTGACAGAGCCGTTCGCAAATTAACCAATTTATTCCATGAGTAAATCAGGAAAGAGTAACACATTTAAATGTGTACTTTTCTGGTGACATTTTGTGGCTCCTGGGTTTGACAACATCATTTCAGTCTGTTTTTATCCCTCATCTGCAGGCAGCTCCCGCAGTTTGACCCAAGGTCTGTTCTCTTCTGAAAAGAAATGGAAAAAGACTTGATTGATATCATTTTCCAGTCCTTCAGCTTACTTGCAGATCCTGATAATGGATAATTGGTTATCAAAGCTTAGATGTTTTAGCCAATCTACCCCATGAGCACATTTTCTTGTGATATTTGTCTCATTTCATTTTCAGTGTACTTCCTTGTTAGCATTTCCAGCCACAGTAATGTTATTGTTGCATCAACTAACCAGCAACATTCATATACATCCAGTCTTTCACTTCAGAGAGATTTATTTTGTCCGCTCTGTATGTGAACATGCATAACAGTGGAGACACAAGGAGCAGAGGTAGTGGAGGTGGATCAGTTTAAATATGTGGGGTCAACCATCCAAAGTAATGGACAGGGCGCAAGAGAGGTGAAGAAAAGCAAGCAGTGTGAAGTGTGCAGAGATCAGTCAGGGGTGATTTGTGACAGAAGGATAGCAGCCAAAGTGAAAGGTCCAAGCTCATCACCCCCTACAAATATAATACATATGGAAGGTGGAAAGTGATGATTAATTATCCCTTCTGGCTTGGTAGAGGCAGTAAGCAGTGACGCAGGGCAGCAGAAGCGCTAACAATCAGAGGCAGAGAAGGGTAATTTGCAGCTTAAAAAGACCACCAAATTGGGAGGGCGTCTTTGGTGTATGTGATGAGGAGAGTGAGCCATGTTGAAGCAGTGCAACTTTAAATTGTTTGCCTGAACTAAAATGGTCTTCACTCCACTTTAGTTTCACTTTCTACATTTAGTTTGAGATTTCTAAGTCCTAAAATGGAGGGACAAATACATGAACGGGTAAATAAGCAATTTCTCAGATTTTTCTCAGTTGGCACGTTTTCTCAAAGAAACAAGGTTATTCAGAGAAACTGTTAAAGATACTTGTTACTAAGTTTACACACAGAAGGCCAATCAACAGATTGTTTTACAACCCAGACTTATTTTAGAAACATATCTCACTTAGACAAGATGGTGCCTGAAATCTCAAAATGTGTAAACTGGTCTCCTTTTTCTGCAGCACAGATTTATATTTCTCATTTACTTTTTGCAGTGGTTTCCAGAGAAAACTACATTTTTTAAAAAGACATTTAATGTGAATTTATGGCAGACTATATAAACCAAAACTTCAGAGACCAAGCTGGTCTAGATGTGTCTAAAAGCTGATGATGAAGTGATGGAACAGCCTTGATCATAGCACACCCTTTGTTTTGAAGGTGTGAATGAGTCTGAATCATACAACTGTTCAGTGGTGGAGACTGACTTATTTGGATGGGATGCTTTTGATCTTTTGTCTAGAATTAATTGAATCTCAGTTCTCGCTTCTGTCTCTCATTATGACCGCTATGCTCTCCCAGTTTGCACATGTTAACATTTAAAAAGGCAATTCAAAACATGGTCATATGTTGGTCATATGCATGAGAGAAGAACACACTCACCTGCTCAACTGCTTGTTAACTCAAACATCTAGTTGGCCAATCACATGGCAGCAACTCAATGCATTTAGGTATGCAGGCAAGGCCAAGATGACCTGCTGAAGTTCAAACTGAGCATGAGAAGAGGAACGAAAGATGATTTATGTGGCTGAAGTGGCACGGTTGTTGGTGCCGGGGGCTGGTCTGAGTTTTTCCGAAACTGCTGATCTGCTGGGATTCTCCCACACAATCATTTCTAGGGTTCACAGAGATTGGTCTAAAAAAGAGAAAAGATCCAGTGAGCAGCAGTTCAGGGCAAAGATACCTTTTTGATGTCAGACGAGAATGGCCAGACTTCTTAGTAGTGATAGTAATAACCACTAATTACAACCAAGGTATGCAGAAGAGAATCTCCGAATGAAAAAAATCATCTAACCTCAAAGCAGATTGGCTATAACAGCAGAAGAAAAAAAAAAAAAAACCCCAAAAAAAAAAAAAATAAAAAAAAAAAAAAAAAATAAAATAAAAAAG
>VUQJ01021817.1:13005-23751 GCA_015108635.1 Andinoacara biseriatus | reverse complement strand
CACTGGTTGGTACCCACACACACACACACACACACACACACACACACACACACACACACACAATAATAATAATAATGTATGGGCTGTAATTCCAATCATGTTAGGTAATGTTATGGGAAATTACAAGAAGTCTGTTTAATTATCTCAGAAATTGATTTCATCTAATCTCACGAGAGAAATGCATTAAGCCTAAACCCAGCTGGTACATGGGTGACCGTAAAGGTCCCCTAAAATCCTCAACCCATGACCAATAACTGATTTATCATTAAGATGACTGTAGTCCAACTTTAAAATTAAAACATTCATTCTCATCACAGGTTGTCCATCAGTGAATTAAAAGCCTGGCGGCCCACTGGACCCATGTTCACCAACGCTGGTCCTACAACTTCCAAGTTAGTGAATATACTTGTTGTCTGTTTTTGCTGGAAAATAAAATCCATTGTGTGTGTTTTTCTGTCTCGTTCCTCTCCTCTGTGCAGACCATATTATACATTTCTACTGTTCTGTCCGCACAATAAGAAATTAGCTTCACAGGGTGTGGAAAGCACTACATGATGTGAGAACATTCATCCATTCAGTCCTCACTCAAACCCTTTAATTCAAACTGTCCATCTGTTTGTTAAAAGTACAGATAAAAACAGCTTCCATGCCATCAAGAAGACGTCGGCATTGTTTTCATTTGATTGTTCTGAGGTAATGTATTTGCATTTATGCCACTTTTCCAGTCTTACAGACCACTTAAATCACTTTAGACAGCAAGTCACATTGTAACATACCTTATATCATAGATTTGTAAAGCGTTTTAATACACTTAAATCTCTGAAATCTCTCCCCAGAACCAGAGCCAAACATGGAGAAGCAGCTTTCAGATTTTATGCACTTTTAATCTGGAACAAACTCCCAGAAAATTGCAAAACAGCCGAAACACTAAATTCCTTTAAATCGAGGCTGAAAACCCACCTGTTTAAAGCTGCTTTTGATTAGCAGGTCGCAAACAAATCCGGGTGAAAGCTGCTCTAAACAAAATATCTTATTACACACTCCCTATGATTATCACGTGTAACTGCATGATGATTTCTATGATTATATGTGATGATTTGATGTGTACTACATTGATGTTTTAATGCTTTTAATGATTTTAATGCACATCTGTTTTATTATCTTATGATGTAAAGCACTTTGAATTGTAGCTTGCTGCTAAAATGTGCTATACAAATAAATTTTTACTTACTTACTTACTACTTACTTTATCTGCCTCACATGCGTGCATGCATGCACTGACATAAATAATGGCAATTTGTCCCACAGCCAGTAGTAAACCATAGAAAAAAAAACAACATACATAAAATCACAACAAATCATTTAAGAACGTGATCGCTGCAGGGACAGAGACTCTGTCGGGCTGCTCGCCCTGAATCTTGGCAGAGATCCACGTCCGGAGGGAAGCAACTCCTGGTGCAGTGGGAGGTCTGAATCTGCCCGGATCAGTCCGGCCTTTTTCACTGACCTCATCTTGTGCGAGTCAGTGAGGTTGCTCAGGGTTGTGCCAGCAGTTTTTCTGCACACCTTAACAATTCGCAGCAGTTTGTTCCTGTGCTTAAAAGTCCAAAGAATTCTCATAAAAGTAGAATCCACACTAAAACTAGTGAGCTTCCAATAAAGATGCATTCTCTGATGAGCTGTGAGTGAGTCCACGTGGGCTTCAGAAGTCAGCCTGTAGTCAAGGATCGTTCCCAGGTATTTGTACTGGTTCACGACCTCGACATCTTCACTAGAAATAACCACAGGTAAGGTGACTGCACTGTCTTTTCTAAAATCAATGACCATCTCCTTTGTTTTAGAAAAATAAAGCTTAAAAAAGGAGGACTCACAGCAGTCAGTAAAATCGCTGACCACTGACCTGTGACCACTGCCGAGGAGGGACGAAATACCCGAGTCATCAGCGAATTTTAAAATGTGGCGCTGTGGATATTGGCTGTGACAATCACTGCAAAATAAACAAGGGGACGAAGGAGCACGGCCCCGAGGAGACCCGGTGCAGGAAAAGAGGAAGCTGGAAAGATCCCCGCTGCCCGTGACTGTCATGGTCCTGGGCCGTTGGCCCAGTGTTTTGTGTTAGTTTTGGTTTCTGTTTATTTCTACTGTCCTTTAGTCAGTTTATTTCTAGTTCCTTGTGTGTCCATGTGTCAAGTCCACGTCTTTGTTTCCCGTCTGGCTTCCTGTTTTATTTTGATAGTCTTTTGGTCCCTGTCTGTCATGTTCAGTTTTGCTTCCCCTTGTCTCGTCTGGTTAATTCTGTTCAGCCTTGCCCCCACCCGTTGCCTGTTCCCTAAGTCCTCTGTGTGTATTTAAGTGCCCAGTCTGTGTTTAGCCCTTGTCGCGTCGTCTTCAGTGTTTTCCTCCCGCTGTGTGCTCCTGTGCCCGACTCCTGCCTTTTGTTCCTGTTCCCTATTCCAGCAATCAAACTTATTTATGTTCACGTCCGTGCCCAGTGTCCTACATTGAGGTCCTCATTCCTGCCTGCCACACAGTTGATGCTTGACACTATAAACACATTCCTAAACCTTCCCAGAAGAGCTGAAACTGTTATAACGGCAAAGGAGTCAGCCAACATCATATTAAACCCTGTGGATTAAAAATGGGATGTCGCTCAAGTTCATATGAATGTAAAGGCAGAAGAGTGAATACTTTTGGCAATATAGTGTATCTACTGTGCTTAAAAAAATTATTGGATCACCACCCAGTGTAGGGTTTATGCCACAGCTTTTTTTCTGTAATAGTTTCTGTAACAGTTAATCCACCAGTATGGGCAAGCTCTTTAATCAAAAATATTTTTAATGTTAAAATACAACTATTGTTGTTATCCAAGAATTTTCACATTTACAGTTTGACAAAAAAAGGGGAAAAAAAAATCACAATATACTTATTAAAAATTTAAATGACAAATTGCAGTTATTTACTTGCATTCCTGAATAGAAAAAATAGTTTTAGTAGTTGACTGTTATGCTTGATTAATTTCTGACTTCTGAGTGAAGTTCTTTTTGCAAATTTGGATTAAAAAAAAAACATGAATTTATTTCACTGAATTCAGTCATTTTTAGTTTTAAATTGCAAATGGTGTAAATGTATTTTCAAAAGAAACATTGTGCAGATTTTACTTAAAATTTGCTACTGCTGTCAGGGAATGTAATCAGTGAGTGCCTCGAGATGCTCGTACTCCCCCACCTCTATGCTTAATAATTCAACAACAAGCGTAGCCTCTCTGGGCATTCACTGTGAAAGGTAAAGTGTGACCTCCAGCACAGCAGCAGGTGGTGTACACACAGGTTACAGTGTGCAAAAATGAAAGTTGCTTTGCTCTTTAACCCTATTATTGGACTTGAGGGCTTAAGAATATTGCAAACACTGCACACACTGCTCCATGGCTGTCAAGATTAAAACTCTTTGTAAATTACTGTTGACCTACTCAGTATGTGAAACAATAGAATCTGAACTAACCAACCTACTTTTGCAGGCATTTAAAAAATACAGTTGGTGTCAAAAGGTACATATTTGGAGCACTTGCAACAGCAATATTAAAGCTGGTTTTATTTCAAATAGCCAACACATGAAAATGAGTCAAAGCAGAGTCTGAAGAAATCTAAAATGTGCAATTTTTAGAACGCAGCCTTTCAAACAGCAGACATTTTCGCTCGTCAGAGGAGAAAAAGCACAGGTGGAACTAATAATGTTAACAATTGTTCCGTTCCAATTAAGCGTCCCAGTAGCACCCCAGCATGTAAAATACCAATCCTCTGGAGCTCACTTATAGATGAAATGCCATCATTATTAATTTGAGCTGTTTGATGAGAATGTCTCTTGTGATAATGGCAAACTGGACAGTAATATATGTATGCCAATCATTTGTGAAGGACACGTTCAAGGAAGTTTTAATGGAAGAGGTATAGAAAAAAGGAAATGCGCCTCAACCTATCTTAGCTCAACATGTCTCATTTTAGTTTGAAAAGAACAAGAGGGTGATTATCATGCTGTAAGTTTGAGAATTCAGTTTTCCCCGGTTCTTTGCTGCCTTTTACTGCTGTTCAGTCTCTTTGTATGGATGGACAAACCTGCATCTTCAATATCACAGTTAAATCCAGCTTATTGGTCAAACTGTGTTTTGTCATCTATTGGTATCCCACTTTGCAACCTGCACTGCAAAGACAGGTTTATTTTCACAACAACAATAACAAAAGAGAAACAGGATCCCAGATGGGGTTAATCCAATATCGCTTACAAGAGTTTATCATGTCATATGTCATGGGTGTAATCCCATTTGGTAAATGACTTTTGGATCTCTGTTTTAGATTACGATGTCTGGTGAAGCAACTGGAGAGAGGAGAGGCTTCCCTCACCGACCTCAAGAAAAACCTCGAGTATGCGGCGTCTGTGCTGGAATCTGTTTACATCGAAGAAACAAGGTAAGAAAAATGTCATCTTATTGGAAGTTATTTTGAAATGGCTCATTTATGGAGAACAACACAGCAGCTCTAACTAAGGCTAGAATTTGCTAAAGAGATGACTATAATTATAGTGGAAACTGACTTGAATAATTTTGGATCAGTCATAGAGATTATAGAATAATTTATATCATCATTTTAACTGATTTTTCTGATTGTAAATAGAGTTTATAGACCAAAACTTGAAATATTTTCACTTTCTACCCTCTGCTAGATGGTCTGACAAGCAAGTTAGATACAGATAACAGTGTAATAACTAATCACAGCAGAGCAGCCCCCACATTGCCTTACAACATAACTAATCACAGCAGATCATCTCTACAGCTGATTCAATCTACTGTAGCATTGGCCCTACCCTCCTGCTGGCTGTATGTTACCATATTCTCAATCTCCTTCCCTGCTGGCAACCTAAAAAAGCCAGCTACCTAGAAAAAGGAAAACTAAAAGCTGTCTATTTTACCTACACACTTTTTGGTGTCTTTTTCCTATGTAGGGATTTTATCATTTTTATAGCAGTGTGTGCTTTTCTGTGCACAAATGTAATACCAAAACAAGATTTCTCCAGTGAAGTTTTGCAAGGATTCATCAATGCATTCTGGGCTAAGTGCCACCAGAGACAAGTGTGACTGGGTTAAAAAAAAATATCAAGAAGCCCGACTGATTTCCTCCTAAACCAGAAAATGTGTGCAACCACAGCAGCATTGACACAGCATGCTGGGCTGGCTGATGCAGGTTTTCTGATGTGTGTGCTCATGCTACACAGCAACATAAGTTCAGTTGTTTCACTGGTGTAACCTTAGCCATAGTAGTCATAAAAGTCTAAAACTGCTGGCATTACATTACATTACATCATCATGGGGATGATGTAATTAAAACAAAAAACAAAACACTGTCTCTATAGTGCAACCCCCTTCTCTCCTTTCCTCTTTTCACTTCTGGTATATTAATTTGATAATGCTGCTATGTTATATTGCAGAACATTAAAATTAATAATAAGTAGCAAATGTTTGGAGAGAACTGAAAAGATTCTGTAGATCATTTCTGAGGCCATAACTGGCTATATTACAAATAAAGTTTAAAAAATGTGTGGCATTGTTGCACATAAACTACCTAAACATAAATAAATTGTTAATGTTTGCTCTACCTCAGCTAAATGCACTATTAAAATATCACTACTGTGGTTAATTAATAGGCCCTCCACTTTTGTCACTCCAAGGAAAGTAAAGTAAATAAAAAGATGTAAATTTCTCTTCACCACTTTCTCCACAATACAAAGGTTTTAACAGGGCAGGGATGTTAGTAATATTCCTTTACATGCATGAGTATAATATGATTTGAATACCTTGCATTATATTCATTATATCTGGCATAAGTAGAAAGACATTATGTAGGATACACCCTTGTACAAAATTGCAGTATGTACTTTCCCTAATTTTTTTTTACCATGGAAATTTTTTGTCTCTTCCTTTGAAGTGATCCTACCAATAATTAACTCAGCCAATATAGGATTGTGGGTAAGACATAAAGGCCTCGACCATCACAATGTAATGATCCACTTAGGGGATCAATAATAATAATAATGATCCAATAATATAAAATTATAGACTGGAGACATTTTACATAATCTATATTTTTACATTTCACACTTTGAAATGGAAGCCAGATCTATTTCTCAGAAGTTGATAGAGACTACTAACATGCCACCCATAAATATCAGGTAGACAAAGACACAAGTTTGCTATATTACCTTAAATGACCAGTGGTGGGGGAAAAAATTAATGTAGGTGCATTTTTTAAAAGTGTACTTTTACAGGAAAACGTTTTTGTAAATGTACTTGTAATGATGTTCATAGTGTGACATTACTTATAATTCGTAAATTTATAAATACATGCATTTCTCTTAGCACTGACATTTTCTGTGACAAACATGGGTGCAGGGTATATATTTTTTATAAGACCTGATCTTTAAATGACACAATAACAAAATATAAGCATTTTCTAATCTGTTGCCTTTTTGGTCAAACTTAAAAACTGAAATATTGGTCTCATGACAAATCATCATTAAAACTTGGTTACTGTTAGGAAATATACTAGGTCAGCATATTCCAATAGTCCAGTGAAGGTCCAAAATCTGAGAGATGGCGAAGCTTATGGAATTATGAAAACCTCTCATCTAGATCCAGCCAGATTAGGGTCAACGATGGTAGCACCACTCCAGGATGAAGGATGATGAACTATTCAGTGCAGAATCCATGTAGCACCGTGATTATCAGTATGATGTGAATGATTTTTCTCTCTCTTCCTCTTTCTCTGCCATACGAGCATATATTCGGTTCAGAGCGTTTGCAGGCTTTACTCTTGATCCGTCATACATGTCAACACAACAGGGTAGCTGTGGAGAATTATATCACTAAATTGGATTGGTATTCTGCACGCTGGTGCTTCAAGTGGCCTGGGATGTTTTGATACATATGAGACAATATTACTTGATGGACAGCATTGGGATTTGAGTTTTATCCTTTGTTAAAGTAGATGTGCAATAAATAATATATATTTTTCTTTCGTCTCAGCATTTTTTCTTTAGTTCATGTCTTGTACTTATAATAATAATAATAATAATGATGATTATGTCCTTTCTTCCAGGCGTTTGGTGGACACAGAAGATGAGCTCAGCGACATTCAGTCAGAGTCGGTGCCTTCGGAAGTGCGAGACTGGCTGGCCTCAACCTTTACCAGACAGATGGGCTTGATGCTGAGACGCAATGAGGAAAAACCTCGCTTCCGCAGCATTGTCCATGCCGTTCAGGCTGGAATATTTGTTGAGAGGTATAATTTGTGTGTGATGAACAACAACACTTCCACAGACACATCCAAGCCTGCAACCATCTGTTCTAAATAATTCATGGCCTATCAACCTTTATTTTCCCCCTTGCCAATCTATTATTGGTGCATTCAAATCAGTGTCACGACTTGAAGCAGTTCAGTCAGCATCTTGAGTTTGACCTTGCATAACAAATTGACAGCACAGTGTTCTAAAGTTGTTTTAAAGTTTGAAGATTAGTGTAATTTCATAAGAAATATTTCAGAATTGGATTATGCAGAGGCTTGAAAGCTGTTGCACTGCACAGTGTGTCTGCGTTTGTTTTTGTGAAGATTGATGTATTGATGTTGATGTTTAAATTTCACGTGACATAATGTCTTTTAGAGCAGTAATAAAAATTTGCAAGTCAAGGCATCACTAAGAAACAATAGGACATCTTTCTTTTCTACATAATTTAAGAGTAGTTATTAAAGCTGGGGGTTGGCAGCATGTTGAACAAGATGATCAATGTTAATCTTTCAGCGTTTTGTAATTCGAGTGGTGTAAAAGGGGAACTAGCATCTCTCCTCTGGGCATTGTTTACAATCTTGAGAGTTTCAAACCATGACAGGAAACTTGGACCACAGGTCTTTTTACAGTTCAGATGAAGACGCATGATGTCTCTAAAAAGCAAAAAGTCTGTATAAACTGGGAGAAATGGTGATGTGGCAGGTTAAGCAGAATACTTTCACCAAGGGAATTGTGAATTGAATCCTGTTTGTAGCCAAAAAATCAGTTTTGGATCTATGTTTGTCTGATGAGAGGTTCTTAGAATAGATAAGTGAAAGCTGCAGGACGAGTTTAGTTTGTTTTTAAATGTTTCTACAGTTACACTTATTGTTGCTTTAATAAATACTTAATAAATGTCTAGGCTTACAACAGTGCCCACATTTTTGACTGGTACTGTCTATGGTATATTATCGCTGATAGGAAATGAAGTTCTCACTTAAGTCTACTTTATCTGAACATGCGTGCACCAAACTGAATGAAAGCTATTGGCGGCCTGCAGAAAGGGGACATAATTCAAAATTTAAAGCAGCACTCCTTGGTTAAAATTTCAATCTCCTAGTGTGCATCCTCAGAACAGTGACTCACTCACCTGAGTCGACGATACATCATCGAGGCCTTGGCAAGCCTGGCTAAGCACAATCTTTCAGAGAATTCCAAAGAGCTCAAGGCTGTGTTTTATCATGCGGTAACATGCAACATGCATTTGTTTAAATCAGTAAGCCTCAAACATGTGAGCTATAATCTTTTTTAATCTGTTTTACAATGAAGACATATTGGAAAATGGAGGATTAAAGTAAAAAAATGTAGAACAGTGTGGTGCACTCTGAGCTGTCCACTATATGTATAGTTATCTGCCTTCTCCCATTAAATATGCAGCTTGGTTATACAGTGGCATTTATTGAACCTATTGTGAGACTAAATTTGAAGCTATAGCATATCTTACCTTATCCCACTAAATTGTGAGGTGCTGAGCACCAGACACCAATTTTGTAGCCATCCAACTGAATCTAATGACTTGTTGGTCTCATGGGGAATTACTCAGCTTGAGTTGCAGTTTGTGATTTAGTTAAACCATATTTTATCCTCATATGCCAGGATAAAGCTTTTGCATGGGGGAAAAAACAGACAACCTTGCAAAACGTTTACCTTTTCTCAACCTAACCTTTCTAACGTTGCTTCACAGGGAGTGGTGCCTATTCAAAGCTTTAGGGAAACTAGCAGGCTGCGGTTTGGGGTTGGTGTAGTAACCTCTGCTGTTTGCACTCAGCAGTGCTCTTCATTTGATGTTTTTATCTCGTTCAAACAGGATGTACCGGCGTACCTCCAATATGGTGGGACTTAGCTACCCTGCTTCTGTCATATCTGTGCTTAAGGTATTAACTTGTGCACTCACATTCAAAACGAAACATACACGTAAGGAAAAGTTACTTGGTGCACACACACAATGTGAAAATCTAGACTACATACTGTGACTTACTGATATAAAGTAGACTTTCAGCACCACTTTTTGTCTTCCATGTTTTTCTTTGTGTTGGTAGAGGATGAATATGCTGATTGGCAAGGACAGTGGGATTATTTAAATGTTTCTCCTTCACACAGAATGTTGACAAGTGGTCATTTGATGTCTTTGCGCTGAATGAGGCCAGTGGAGACCACGCACTCAAATTCATATTCTATGAGCTGCTCACAAGATATGACCTCATTAGTCGTTTCAAGGTAAATCCCCAAGGATATAATGTACAGCCGGCTTTGGTTTCTGCCATTAAAACAAGAAAAAAAACTATTCAGTATGTATAAGAACCTTCACTATTCCTGATTTGATGGAAGTGAGCACGCTCTCTTCTGGATCTTAGAATAAGATTATGTTCCTGTATTTCAACCATTTTCTGAAGGAGGCTGGCCACATTTCAATTCGACTGATAATAGTGGAGCTAATTTTCCACAGTGTCTTAGAGGTGAGGACACTATTTAAAGTGACATCATCTCAGTGTAAATTACATGGTCAGTGAAGCTGATATAATACGTAATTGTAGTCTGCAGTAGCTTAAACGATTCACATTTCATTAGGACAATAATTTCAGATGCTGCGTTATTTAAGTCACCAGATAGCTTGGAGAACGTGTTCCTGTTTACATTTTCTTGTTGCTCTGTCTGATGTCAGATCCCGATCTCTGCGGTGGTGTCATTTGTCGAGGCCCTCGAGGTTGGATACAGCAAACATAAAAATCCCTACCACAACCTGATTCATGCAGCTGATGTCACACAGACGGTACACTACTTGCTACTCAAGACTGGCATGGTGGTGAGTTGGACATGGACAATTTGGGTAACATAATGTTATCTGACTTACTAATGTCTAATAGACTAACCTGCTTTAAAAAAAAAAAAAAGCTAAAAACTGTTGAACATCTTGGTTTAGTTCCAAAAAAGAAAGCTCACTGGATTGAAGCTTAGTCTGTGAAATTGAGGGGATTTTATCCACATGGTTTTCAGAACATCTCTGTCAGCTGGCGTATGCCAGCCTAATTGCAGCTTTGCCTGACATGCAGCTTCTAAATATTGCTTTTTTTTTTAATCCTGAAGAAGCCATGAACCATCTTTTTATGTTAAGAAAAAACAACTCTCAAAAGGAAGTCACCCCTTAATTCCAGGAAGTTTAAAAACATCTAAGAGAATGTGTTACATGTAATGCATAATAACACTCATTGTCTCACCTTTTTAAAGTCAAATATTTCCTCTTACATTTTTTCTCTGGGTGGATCACGGCTGCTCCATAGATTCTGCTGGTTTTGCTCTTTTTCTATCAGGTGACCTATATTTCACTTCTTTGCACTGGGTTGACTTTAGTGCATTTCTGATGCAGCATTTATTCAAAAA
>VUQJ01021811.1:41844-53639 GCA_015108635.1 Andinoacara biseriatus | reverse complement strand
TTGAAGTTTTTTTTTTTTTTTTTTTTTTTTTTTTTTTTTTTTTTTTTAAATCTTTTGGCAGGAAAATAAAAGATAGGTGCATTGATTTATTGAAACTTGGAAATATGAAAGGAAATACAGGTACACGAGGAAAAAAAAGAGTTTTTATGATTCTAATGGGCTTGAAAATGAATATTTGGTATGACCACAGCCTGAATTCTCTCATGCAGCGTTCCTTAAAATGTCTTTAAGGAGTCTTCAGGAATAGTTCTCCAGGCTTTTTGAGGAGCATTCCAAAGCTCTTCTTTGTTCCGTTCTCTTGAAGATGATCCCACTCTGCTTCAGTAATGTTGAAGTCCAGGTTCTGGGGAGGCCAGTCTATGACTGACTGTGTTCCAGTTTGGGATCATCGCCATGCAATAAAATGAAGCAAACAGAAGCATTCCAGATGGTGTTACATGGTGGATCGAAATCTGACTGCAATTTTCTGCATTCGTAATTCCATCAATTTTGACAAGATCTCCAACACCACTGGCTGAAATGAAGCCCCAAACCATGACACTCACTGTTGTACCTCTTTTTCCTAAGTCTTTCAGACACTTTCAGACACTGTTCATCTGCTGAAGATAGTTTTTTTTTTTTTTTTAGGCCTGACGCTTCTTCCTTTGTCCTCCACTTTTTGTCCAGTTTCCTCATGTTTTTCAAGGACGCTCTACACACTACGCAGAGATATACCAAGTTTTTGGTTAATAGCTCCTTAAGAATCATCTTGTTGGTGCAAAAATATAATTTTTTGTCTGTAAAACTATGCTATCTGTGGAGGGTTTTTTTTTTGTAGGTTCAATTAAAAAATGAGAACAAATGTCACATGCTGCTCATAAAAAAGCATCTTAAGACTAAGTTCTGCTATGTGTATACACAACACTCAGTTGGGTGCCGTTTTATGCTTGAATGATTAATAAGTCCGTGTTGAGTAGTTCAAAAAAACAAAACGGTACCTCTGAAAATGGCCAGTGGACCAGGCTTGGACTAAAAATGAGTGAGAAAGCAGCCAATACCCAAAGAAAACCTTTGAAAGACCTTCAGAAAGCCTGGACTATTGCTCATTTTATTACTTGAAGTAAATTACAAGAAGGTCTGGCTCCTTGGAAGCAAAATATAGAGAAATGAGGGGTGACTCAAGACTGCTGTACAGGACTGCATTTTGTGAAATATTTCTATTTCATGCCATTTCGCACTTTTTTTCTTCACTGCATTTACTTGACAATATTTGCCTCATACAACTAACATACAAGAGACCTTTAAATACAATGCATCATCAAAATAAGACAAAGCTACTGCCATGCAGTGCAGTAAGCTCTACCTTGAACGACCACCACAGTAAAATGCTGCTTACAAATAAATACACGAGCAATAGTAATGTACTCACAAAATATTTATTAGCATGACACGCTCAGCCTCCACATATTGCGGATATAATGTTTGCATACTTTTACTTTAGCATCATTTTCAGTGCAGGACTTTTCCTTTTGCTGAGGTAAAGATTTTGAATATGTCCTACAATGTTGCCATCTGAAACACAAATCATGTTTAATATCACAACAGTTAAACAGCTTTTTAGAAGACACAACTATGCACTCCAGAGGAAGAGGTCTGCAAAGACGCGAGCCTTTCTTCAAATTAACAATAATAATAATAGTGAATATTACAGCCTTGCATTATCGTCCGTGGGAATCTACACCTTGCATATTAGGGGTTTTTTGATGCTCAAGTAAAAAAAGCAATAGTTGCTAACGCGAAGTAGAAATCTGACTCACTGAGACCTTGATAATAACCTTTACTTTAAAATGTGACATCAACTTTTGATCTTGGCTGGCAGGAAGTCAGTGATAGTACTGCACCTACTTGCACCGCATAATACTGCATACTGTATGTGCTTTGTTAAAAACGCTGCAATGATCTTGTGAGTGCGAGCGTGGTGCTTCAATCCAGCTTGAGACATTTATCAGAATAACAAAAAACCACAAGCTTTTCTTAATGTCAGTCAAGTCTAATAATTATAATCTTATGCCATACAAGACGGTGCAGTTTCCTCATCTATATTAAAAGGTAGCATACAAGTGGAATTGGGGACTTATGATAGGCACGTTGGACATGCACATTCTGCTGGTAATCCATCTACTTTACATTAATCTATCAGCCCCACTCTTACCCATATACATCCTCCAGAGTCAAACATCTCTTGTGTTCTGACAGTGCGGCCAGTCCCTCAGAGTGACTTCTGAACCCAGGACGTTCCATCAGAGTCCCAAAAGCCTTGGAGCCCCATCCTGGTATGAGGTGGCAGAAGAGCGGGGAGAACCCTGGGGAGAACTGCGAAGAGGAGCATGTTCTTCTGACTCTTCTCCTCAGTGGAAACCACCTCGGAGGCGGATCGAAACCAACACCCACTAAAAAAATTAGTTTGCAAGGTTTTTGTAGGGGCAAAGGCTTAAAGGCATTAATTTCACATTGTTTTATTGTCATACATCGGTCTTTTGGGGGCTACTACTCATGAGACACCTGTGAATGTTCAAGCTGACCAGTTCAGAGAAAGCAGTGTGCATTGAACAGCTGGACGATGACAGCCATGGAAGCACTTGTGCTGATCAAGCCTGACCTCCAGTGGCAATCGCGTGGAAACACAAACTAAAGGCAAACTGAGCTCATAAAGCTGTGATGATAAACAGTGGCATTAAGCATATTGGTTCAAGCTATCAAAACAGTTGTTCTGGTGAGGGTGCACGACAAACTGGGCGTTAAATGCTTGAATCTGTTCTCTTTATTTCACCTAATTGACAATGTCGTCAAATGCTCAACAGGAATTTATCCAAATAGTGCAACAGTGTGGCTGTCTGCATGTCAGATCACACATCCATCAAGCACTGATTTGTGTAGTGTTTGATGTCGGTAATGTTTGATGGATATAATGCAAACCGACACTAAATATTAATCTAAAATTTGAGAAAATCTATTGGTAAGATAAGGTTTATTTGTCACATGTACAGTTACACACAGTATAATGCACAGTGAAAGGTATTTTGTACCTGCAGCCAATAATAAGTAGTACGAATATATAAATAAGAAGAATCTTCTGATGGCTGCTTCCAGCAGGATGTCACAAACATCAAATGATCTCAAACTGGTTTCTTGAACATGACAATGAGTCCACTGTACTCAAATGGTCTCCGCAGTAGACCGATCTTGTTCCAATAGAGCACATTCGGGATGCAGTGGAACAGGATATTCACATCAAGGACGTGCAGCAAACAAATCTGCAGTGACTGTGTGATCCTTTCACAGCAATACGGACCAAAATTTCTGAGGAATGTTTCCAGCACCTTGTTAAATCTCTGCTAAGAAGCACGAAGGCAGTTTTGAAGGTAAAAGGGGGCGTCCAACCTGGTAGGCCCAATAATCTAATAAAGTGAACATTTTAGGAACATTTTAGTTATTGGAACATAGTTATTGTTTTGATATGCTTGGATTTCATTGCGTATTTTTTTTTAAATTTGCTATACTTACAGTATCTGACAGGTCTATTTTCCTTTGAAATGACAAAGTGTGATTTGTTTTCAAACGTAAGAAATTATAAACATGTTTTTTATCTAACGTGTTTCCTTTTGACTTTAAATGATGCCCAGAGTTCACCTAACTTTTATAGAAAGAAAACCACATATGAGCAGATTTTTAGTAGGCACTGTTAGAATTTTCTATTTATATCAAACATGCCTTTCCTATTTTTGCTCCCCGCTAATGTCGTATCACCAGCATGTTTATTATGTAACTTCTCAGAACTGCAGGGGTCAGCAAAGTGCAGATAAAGACAACAGCAGAACATACAGTGGAGCGCATTCAGCTCAAAGAGGCGTGTTTAATGTGTTGATCTTTCTTAGAGCTGAACTTTTATTTTTTAGAGTAAAAAGGGGAAAAAATGGTCCTAGTATCACTACTGATAATAAATTATATTTTTTTATGTATAATTGTCAAGTGTATTTTGTATTGTTGGTCAGACATGACAAAACATTTGAACTTGATGTGCGCCACTCGTTTCAAATCATAAGAAATAATTATGAAAGTACTCTTTAGTATTAATATTTATTGGTTTATTGCCCGTTTATTGCACGCACAATAATGCCTTAATGTTGTAGATGTACTTAGTAGCAAAAGACACCGTAAATACCCACATTTCAGGATCATTAATTACATAAATTGAATTAGTTTTGCAGCATATTTGTTTAGTTTCTTGTTGCTTATCATGTCTCAAGAAGAGAAATGTTGCTTTGTGGTACCCGGAGCAGGATATTCAGAACGTAACGGAGCAGCAAATTTCTACTGTGATTTAATGTAAAATAAAATGACAAAAACACGTAAAATAATTATGGTCGAGGGTGTGGAGGAAAAAGTTCCAATACATTTTAAAATGTTACATCTAGTCTGATAAGATTTGTTTTGCTTTCTTTCTCTGCCTCCTTCAGTGCTTTTTTTACTTTCCCTTCCCTTTCCCTACCTTCAGACTTGTTTCTTTCCACCCCTTTTACAGAGAAACCAGACCTGTTACAACATGCTGAGCAAAGTCTAATTCTCAGTCAGGGAGGGGCTTTCTGGGTGTGTCCATAAGAAATTTATGACTCACAGTTGTTTATCAGCTATGTTTGTCTCACAGGATCATTTGCATACAAGCGACAAATTAATGTTATGCCCAACTCCAGTAAGTGTTCATGTCCATTTTATTTTGATAGTAAAAATCAGGCATTTATTTTGATGTCTGTCTGCAGTTACAGTCATGAAACAGTCATGTGCTCACTTTATTAGGTACACCATTAGATTTGTCAGTGAGTCAAGATGTGAGTCGTCTGTTCTACCACATCCCAAAGGTGCTCTGTTGGGTTGAGATCAGGTGACTGTGGAGGCCATGTGAGTACAGTAAACTGCCTGGCATGTTCAAGAAACCAGATAATTTGAGCTTTGTGACATAGTGCATTATCCTGTCGGAAGCAGCCATCAGAAGATGGATAACTGTGGTCATAAAGGGAAAGACATGGTCAGCAGCATTTTTTTCAGGTAGACTGTGGCATTTAAATAATTTGTACCAAGGTGTGCCAAGAAAATATTACCCAGACCATGACGGCACCACCAACAGCCTGATTGTTGATATGAGGCAAGATGATCCATGCTTTTGTGTTTTATGCCAGAGTCTAAGCAGAGGTGCTTAGACTCTGTTAAAAGTTGGATGACTCTAACTTAATAATGAGAAAACATAATGTAATTTAATCTGCTGTGAACTTTCACTCTGGAAGCTCTGGTAATCTCTTGCTTTTAAGAAATATTGCCAAGTCAAGTTCCATTGCGTCACACACTGAATTGGAAATAGTTACTCATTGCGTCTGTATTATTGTAATTGTTCCCTTCACTTAAAGCTTCCTTGGAACATCTGCAGGCTGCTCAGAATGCCGCTGAAAGGCTTCTGACTAAGTCTTGTTGCACTGGTTCCTTACTGACCTCAGTCCACTTTTCAATGACACATACACAGATGCAAAGAGTTGCTGCCACGTGGTTGGCTGGTAATTTATTTGCATTGGCTAGCAGTTCTGTAGCCAGTGAAGTGGCCAGTAAGTGTATATTCCCGAATTTGACTTTATTCCAAAGTGGAATAAATATAAATAAATTATGCACACTAACTTCACTTTATCATTTTCTCTGTATAAGCAATACGAACACAGTCACTGCATTTCAAGAACCAGTCTGAAAATCTTTCCAAAAAACTCTTTATTCCATAAAAATACACACACAAAAATAATTGAAACTACAGCAGAAAACCGCCTGGGAGATTTCCAGAGAGACATTCCCTTTGCAACAACATCCATCCATCCAGTTACTAATGCTATTAAAAGCTGGCATTGAAAACAGAGATTCATGCCTAAAGTAAAAGCATGTTTTTGCCGCACTTTTAAGAGTTACAATAAGGTTAGGAAGAGGAAACCAGCCCTGATTAAATGTTAGAACTTCAACCAGCATATAAAATGATAGTTGTTATTTAGCAACATCTTCAAAGAACCCACATTAAATGCAAAAAGCTTAAACTGGATTGTGACCAATAATTGAAGATCAGTTACTGATGATCGCTTCTTTAGAACTCTTTAATCGAGCAGACTAACTTTGTCTGGGCACGAATTTTGTCCCAACATGAACAGAGTCGTCATGAGTCAGTAAAACCTGACTTACCTGTTGGATCGAACATTCAAGGACTCAGAAACACAACACTGAAGAAGCTAAGGCACAGGTTTTCCACACAGGAATTCAGATGATTGTACAACTTTGTCTCAGTATTTTATCAAACAAGAAAATGTCATCCAAAGTGGCATCGTCAAAAATTAGGACAGCCTTTGTAAAATACTTGTTTGGTCATCTGTCTGCGATCTGCCAGTAATAAAAACACTCGATAATGTTCTTACATGTTGATTCCCTTTAAAGATTTTGACATCATTATGGAATGAGGCTCGGACCATCTAAAAAAACAAAACAAAATTCACCTAATGTTCTACAATAACTATAATATGGAAGCAAATATCCATCATTTTATTACGTTTGTTAAAGGAAATCTCAAAACTGAAAAAATAAAAATTCTGAGTAAGGCTTTTCTGTTTGTTCATTAATCATCAGGCTCAGTGGAAATGTAGTTAAATTGTCTTCCAGTTTAGCGTGGCAGAGTGAAGCCAAGTCACAAAACAAGGATACAGCTCCTTTTCCCGGCAATCATCAACTCCTGGTCTACTCGAGGAGTGTATTATTAGTGGTGTACATGATATGGTGTTAGGGTTTGTTGTGGGCAAACAGAGGTTAATCTTAATAAAAAAAATTCAACATTTTTAAAAACTAAGGTCCTAAAATCACTGTTCACCATTTTTCTTGTTCCTAAATGTGATTGCAGCTTCGGCTATAATTTCATTAGATTTCTCACTAGAAGAATAAAACATTTTTTTTTTCATTTTGATAAACTTCTTTTTTTTTAATGACTCTACAGGAAATTCTGCACGGTTTCTCAGAATATTAACCCCTTCCCTGCATATTTTCTTTTCATTTTTACTTTTACCTTCAGTAGCTCTACTTAACACAGCCAGCACAGCGAACTCCCACAGTTACATCCCTTTGGTAATATGCAAATTAGAACACACTATTATGAAGACAAACAACAAGTAGATATACGTAAATGCATAAAAAGGTACAAACAGGAAAGTTGAACTAAAAAAAAACATTTCTGTATAACTAGATTCCGTTCCAGAGGCTAAGCCCCCTTATTATTGTATATGCACAGCAATGTACAGAATAAAAGACACAGAAAAACTAATCGTGGCACACTGGACAAAACCAAGAAAAGATACTGACTGATTTTACATCTTGTGCAAAATATTTGAGTCTGGATTGCTTATCTATTAAGATTCTAGGAGATACAGACAAATCAGGCAAAACAGATGCTGCACACCTAATTACCTCCTTTAGGTTGAGTGCACTTGGGTGAACTTGCATTGACAATTCAGCACAGTCTCACGGTCCATTTGTGAAATAGTCACAAAAATGTGATCTATTAGGTCGACTACATGGTCAGGAATTTTTCTTTTTCTTTTTTTTTTTTTAACTTTTCAAAGCTGTCCTTTGACGGGACATATAAATCATATAAATCACATAAATCACACAAAAAACACGTCACTTACAAATATAGTAGTTTAACCCAAGCAATACACTTTTTCTAAATTCAAACAACAAATGAAAACAAAAAATCAAAATGAAGCGTAAAATCGATGGTCCTCTGTGTCTTGGCCCTTTGACTCACTTCTGCAACTACTTTCACAAAGTGCCATGAGACTGTGTTAGAGATTTACAGTTAAAAATTACAGGTAAATTGATAAATGTTTTTTTTTTCTGAACTAACTGAAAATAGCTATCTGTAAATTAGATGCAGTTTCCAATCACAGTCCACTTCCAGCAGGAATCACTCCTTGCTTCTAACTTCACTAATGAATGGTAGAGGAGTGGTTTACCCATTGCTGGACCAAATTTAGCTGAACTGAGCCATTGTAAATCTTTGGTGAAATGGTACAGTGTAATAATGTTCAGTGGCCAGTCCAGATGCAGCACAGAGTGAAAAGAGGAAACGGCTATGACTGAGTGGCTGTGCAGGATTAATCCTTACTGGGAAGACCATATGTATTTGACCTTTTCGTTGCCACTGAGCTCATCCTGATAATTTGGCAGGCAGCAGAAGATGATGGCACAGCCCATGGAGATGATGGTGGCGCCCCAGGCAAATCCGTAGGCCCAGGTGTAGTAATAGTTACCCTCAAAGATTAGCTCATTGAATTTGACTGGGTAGATGATGAGAGCAATGACCTGAAGAATCACTGCAAAGAGAGTCAGACAAACAAGATTCAGTGCACCCTACAGTGGGAGCTGCTAATTTACACAAATAAATCAACTTCACATCTGACATGAAAACTTTATTTTAATAATGCCAACCACAATTGGTGTTAAAGAAAAAAAAATCAACCTTTCCCTGCAAAATCCAGCCGTGGCTCAGACAGATTGCTCTTGTGAAACAACTGAAACTTGTTCTTACTGTAGTAGAAAATGTCTAAACTCATAATTAATGGTCAGAAGCTAATTCAGAAATTAGGCTTTCAGGGCTTTAAATTACAACACGGTGAGAACTGCTTCTTCTACTCGCATGATAATGAAAAGTGCACATTTAGGTTTTATTTAAAGATTGATATGGAGATACAGTATGTGTTAACTGCAAAATGCCTTCAGGTTCACTCCATTACATGGAAAATTAAACAATGCAATAATGATAACCTACTATTACATTTCATAATTTATGCAAGATCTAATTTTGTGGGTAACTTGTTTAAAAAGTGATAAACGATGTATTGCATTTTTTTTTTATTCTGCAAGAAACAGAGCGAGATGGTACAAATCAGATTGGTCCGATAACATATTAATACACACCGAAATGTAGCGGGAGAAGCTGAGAATCATTTTTACCATGCGAGTAAGATCTACTAATAAAGAAATATTTAAACTATAAGACAGATAAGCAACGTTTTAAAACCATTTGAGAAAACAAGCAGGCTGAACATGCTTAGTCAGTCATGCAGCCAACTGGACAAACACTGCGCTGACGGAAACAGCAGGGTGTGAAAAATACCTTCACAAGCATGTGTGAGCGTTTCATCAGTATGTATTTAGGAGTTCGAGAGGCGTGTTTGCAGACCGGGCATTTATTTATGAGAAAGGTGTGACTTTGACTCATGCTTTAATGCTCTTTCCCATAACAATAATAATATCATTTTGCTCAGGAAGGGCAGGGAGTGAACATGAACTTTCACAATAATTAAAAGGGTACGCGTAAATTTCTGAATGTTGCTTTAACATATTATAGAGGAGGGCTCCCTCAGTTCAACCGCTGACTGACACAAGCTCTGTTAGCTTGATTTCCGCTCCCATTATGCCCAACCTTCTACCGAGTCGCTTCCCCTCATTAAAAGTAGCTTTGAACAGCAGGTGGGTTGGGCTGCTGTGCTCACAGGCAGAGCCAACCCTATTAGGTATGACCATATTAGGGATATCCGCCCTCTTTGACGTCATACAGACGAAAGAGTTAAGACTTAACAAGTGGCTGAAGAGAAATAGTCTTCACTGAAAATAGTGTTTGAAAGTACGGTTGCCAAACAGCATCAAGTTACTCTTTATGAACTATGGAAACAGAAAAAAAAAAAATCACACTTTTACTTCAGTGCAAGTCAAAAGTTCAAGTCAACAGCTGATTCGCATGATGCACCTTTTTTAGCCACCACTTCTCTTTGTAAAAGTTTCTACCAGACTGACACTGAACTTCCTCTGAACTTCGCAGTGACAAACATACTTTGTGCAAACACATAAAACTTCATTTTAAAATTCCAGAAACTTCAAACATATCCATTATACCAGGGTAGAAGAAAAATGCAGAACATGTACCTGTAATATTTACCACTAATGGAAGAGTGCAGCTATAAAATAAAATCTGAATCTTAGGATCTTAGCTTCAGTGAGGAAGTGTAAAGGCCCGTACAGAAAACAGTGGCTGTGATACGGTCAAATAAAATGAAGGAAATAGATTTTGAGGGAGCAGAACAAGCTACGATTAGTCATTCAGGGACATCGGGGAACCGCTAAAGGGGGATTTTTGTTACTGTAGATATAATTAAACCACTTTTTCCATTTTTTTCTTTGATTGGTAAACGAGCACTTTGTGATACCTTCCTGGAGATTATAACAGTGCGAAGCAAACCGAAAAAAAAGAAAGGAAATAAATTGCTTTTGCACTTTTAAAGTAAACATCCCACCACCTATAACTGCACCTGCCTGTATCAGGTAAACAGTAAACGGGCTGGTAGTTATATAGCTCCTTTCTACTCAATTTGAGCACTCACAGCGCTTTCAGGCTCAGTTCTCAGCTGCTGTGGGGTGAGTCAGTCTGATAAACACGCTAGCTGTTGCCACAGCAGGGTCACGCCCCAGCATTTTTTCTTACACTCATCCTTTAAACGTCAAAACAGACTCACCTACATAATCACCGATTTCACTCGGTGATCTCATGCAACTCCCATGTGCATCCCTTCCAAGGAAAGCTTAAATGTTTACCATCTACTATCATCCCACTGTTATCCTTTGTCCCTCTGCTGGCCTTAAAACCTCACTCCTGCTCATCCCACTTAAATTTTATGATCAAAATATGAAGATTTGGATAACAAAATTGCAACAAAATTACTGTGAATTAGAAAAAAATTTCAACGTATCAAATCATATCAATCAAATTCTCTTTTGTAGTCTCCGTATAACGTAATACTTTAAGATTATTACATTTTTTTACTATTTTGGATAATGTGTTGCTATTTTTGAAGTTGCTGTCTGAAAACCAGGTTATATTTGCAAGCTTAAACATGTTCTTTGAAGATTAAAGCAACGTCAACTGCACCGATAAAACCGCAGGCAGTTCAATAAATCTTTTCTGTGGTTGAGCGTTGCTCTTTGTGTAGTTGCAGGTAATTTCATTTTCCAACAAAGAAAAAAGAGGAAGTGGAACATTTTTTTTCTTCTTCTCAATAAATCATGCCAGCCCCACCTGACTTTATTTGAAATATTTTTATTGTCTAGATGCGGTAGTAATTATACCTGCAGAAATGAGTTGTTTGCGTGCATGTGTGTGTGTGTGTGTGTGTGTGTGTAACTTACCAACAAGGATCAAGAATGCTGCTACGGCAATCATAAGACCAATGTTGATGTTACACATAGCCACAATGGCAAGAATGAAGGCGATGATGAGGATGATTAGGCCAATGATCATTAGAGCAGCGACTGCCTGGGCCCAGGCTGAAATCAAACATAAACAAACAAATTAGTGACATTCCAGCAGAAACAAAACCCTGAGAAGCTCATTTTCCTAAAGAGTCACTGGAAGCTTTTCAACCCTGGTGTATAAAGAATATGTACGTCATGCATGCAGTGCACGTCTTATTCACAACAGAGATGCTACTTTTGTGAACTGCAAGAAATGTGCAATTCCCATTTTTTTCAATTTCATGTTGATTTACTTAAAAATGCAGAATCTTATAATTTACAGCAGTAACTGCTGTAAATTATGCATGACTGAAATACGACATTTGTGCAAAATCAACTGTTTCTGACCGATCAGAACGCAGTTGGGTGGTAAATACAGGCACGTAGCCCTTATCACCTTTGTT